>WAAD01040916.1:187972-203828 GCA_013389945.1 Fregata magnificens | reverse complement strand
CACCGCCGCCAGGCCCGGCCCCCGGCGTCTGGCGCTGTCGCGACACGGTGCTGTCGCGACCGGGGGCGCTGTCCGGTGCCAGGGAGCTCTGTCCTACGGTGCCATTGGCGGAAGAGAGCAAAGAGCCAAAGGCCCCAGTCTCTGCAGCCAGGGCTCGGGGACCTTCTCCCGCTCCATGGGAGGGGGTGCCGAGTCCGCCCCTTGGGCGCACAGCCCCAGCCCTGTCCCTCCTGCCGCCGGGAACCGGGGCTCAGCTGGGCCGGCACCTTCCCCAGCTCCGGCGGACACCGGCACATCGCCATCCCCTTGCTGCCGCGCTGACGTGAGTTATTTCCCAGGGGCTGGTAACCACCATGGGCAGCCCCAGCACCGGGCACGACCGCGGCGAGCTCTGCTTCGACAGGGCGCTGTAACGCACCCGTGCCCCGGGGCCTGTCCCAACAGCAGCTCCCCCAGGGACACATCTGGGCACGGAAATAGCCAACCCAATGCCGGAGTGCTGCAGCACGCCCAGCTGCTGCGGCGCAAGGGTGGCGATGCCAAAGTCACAGGGCAAAGGGCTCGGCGTGACTACGGCTTCCAGAAGGATCCCCACGGGGCTTTGCTGAGGGAAAACCCTGGGGCAACCCAGCCTATGGCACCAGAGCAAAACCGATGCGTTGAGAAGCGGTGGCAAAGGGCCGAGCAAGCAAGCGGCTGAAGTTAGCTGGAGCGGGTGCCTCAAGCATCACCCTTCGTGATGCTCACCGCGTCACTGGCTCGGGGACAGCAGTGCCAAACGGCCCCGATGTGCTGTGATATCCCACTCTGCCTGGCTAACGGGCTTAGAGCGCTGTGCCTGCCTCAGTGGGGTGAAACCTCGGAGATGGCAGACACATGGCAGCGCTGGGAGGGGAGGGAAGGATGCTCAGCCCAGATGAGAGCGCAGCCCCCCTCGGCTCACGTGTGCCCTTTCTGTGCCTTCGTTTCCCCACTGATATGCAAACTACGAAGAGGCTTTTCCCACCTGAAAAAAACCTGAACCGGCCCCTCAGGAAATGTGCGTGTGGGACATGCCAGCAATTGGAAAAAAAATGTTGTTTAAAAATAATAAAACCTAAGAAATGTATTAAGCCTGATGTTTCCTTAGGAAAAAATGATAGTTTTTCAATGAGGTGCTGGTTTTTAACCCCAAAGCTTCATTTTACCAGCAAAACCCCAGCCGGCTCGTCTCACACCACTGGGCAGAGAGGGGTGGGTGCATACCCATTGCAGGAGTGAGCCTACCCCCGCAGTCCACCGAGCCCCAAAATCAGCTTCCCACCACAGGGGAGGTGAATCCCATCCCTTCCCATTCCACCCCCTCCCTTTCTCCCCTAAATCAAGCGCTGGCTCTTAAGTGCATTAAGTGCTTCCAGGCCCCCGCCGCCCCCGGCCACCTGCGCTCCCCAGCCCCTTAGGGGCAGGGGCTGCCATCCCCCCGCTGGGGTCCCCAGCCGGCCGGCAGCGCCGGAGCGCAACTCCCAGCCCGGGGACGCAGAAAGGCAGGTCCCTAAGGCAGATTTACCAGAGAAGTTTGGCCGGACGTACGGACAGACGGACACCACCCCGTGGCCTCCTTGTCCCACTGCTTTGCATTTCCAACCTATTTCCCTAATTATTCCACCGCTGCTGGGAGTCATCTCAGTCTCTCCTCTCCGGCACGCTCTGATTTATCTCTCAGCCGGGCTAACAGCTCCCCCCACCCCCTTCTCCTCCGGGAATTCAATTTTCATTCATTTTTCTGCTTTGCCAGATTGATCCAGCCCCCTCTGCCCCGCTCCGGATCACTCATGGCAGCGGCCAGCGGGCAAAGGGAGGTACGCGGTCTTCGCCTCGGGGGAGCATCGTGCTGCCGGGGGAGCTGCCACCGCAAGTGTCCACTGAAAAAAAAACCCACCAGCATCTTCCTCCCTGCTCGCTCTTGTTTTGCCACATCTTCCTAGTAGAGCCTTCATCCCTTCCCCACTGTCGCACTACTGCTTTGTCCCCCTCCATCCTTCCTGCTGTCCGTCTGTTCCTCGTGTTGGTGGGGTTTGGGTCGCTTTTGGGTTTGTCTTCCCCAGCACACCCTGGTGCCCTGGAGTGCAGGGAGGAGTGATTCTGTGATTCTGTGAGAGGGTGGTTGAGGTGGGCACGAGCTACCGGCCCAGCAAACCCCCTTTGTGCCACCCAAGATGCTGCCGGGTCCTGATGGTGCCCAAGGAGGGGGGGTTATATGTGATGGGTGTGAAATCCCCCCCACCCCGCGCCAGGCTTTCTCCTCCTCCCAAAGCTAAAACAGGGCTACGGATCAGTGGTGACCAGCCTGCAAGAGTGAATGTCACAATTTTCAGAGGGTTGTATTTCCAGAGCAGTTTTGGCGGGGCTCTGGCCCCGCACAGATGTCCTGCTCCCTGCTCCACATCATCTGAACCCCCTCTGGCCCTGCAGCCAGATGAAGACACCAGCAGCGTGACGTGATGACGCAAAACCCGCAGACAACTGGGGATGGCGCTCCCGCACCTTCCCTGCCGGTATTAATTAATAATAAAAAAGCAGGTAAACCCGGACCCAGCCTCCCCTCATGTGCCCCCAGCCCCCAGCACACAGGAACTGGGGACACCGAGGACAGCGTGTCACTGATGGGGACGTTGGTGCATCGTTCCTAGGTGCAACCGGCGTGTTTCAAGGTGGAATTGGGGATGCAAGGAAAACCCACACCTGGCCCATGCCTGGGGGGTGTAAGTGCAGCCGTGTCCCCCATCAGCAAAGCCTGAGTGGGCTTGAAGGTGCTGGGGAGCTCAGCCGACAGCCTGGCTTCATATCACCCATGCAGCGAGTTTGCCAGGTCTCAGCCCAGCTCCCAGAGTCCCTTCGCATGAGGGAACCAGCTCCCCCAAGCCCGAGGCGGGGACATCCTTATGGGGTCAAAGCTGCCACAGCCATCCTTCAGCACGGGGCCACCTCCCCTCCAGGCAGTGCCGGCTGCGGCACCCGGAGCCCCATGTGCGCGGCCCGCCAGCAGCCCCCACCGCTTCCCACTTCTTAATTACCCCAATAATCACCCGTGACCCCGTCCCACATACACCCCTATTGCCAGGGGTGGCCTGGAGCGAGGACAAGCATGGCGAGAGCCGGGTACTCACCAGCGGCCGGAGAAAGCCTCTCCCCTCGCAGGCACTGCCGATCGGGGCATTGCTAATTGTAATTGAAAATTAATCGACGTTAAACGAACCCCCGGTGATTTTATGGCCCGAGCGCAGGCAGAGGGGGGATGCCGGTGGAGAAAGGCTCTCACCTGCACCGAGGAGGGAAAGGGAAGAGGGGCGAGGCAGGAGGGAGCGAGTGCCAAAGGGGTGGGAGGGTGGCTGGGTGTGCGGGGGGCCGGCCACCGGCCTCATGGAAAATTAAATTGCACTTGAGGGTAAATTGTATTAGGGAATAGCGGCCGCCTCACGCCAGCCTGCAGCCATTTGGGTAATTAGCCCTGGGGATGCCCCAGCTTGCGGCGGTGCTGGGAAGGGGTAACCCCCATCGAGGGGCTTGGAGCGGGGGCCCCCCCAGGACAGCCCGTCCCACCCGTGACCATGGCTGTGGCACAGTTTGATGCTACCCCTGTGCCAGGGCTCGGGTGGGGCCCTGCCCCGAAGTCACCATCCTGGGGGGGGGGATGGTGTGGGTGATACTCCCCCCGGCAGCAATGAGCCCTGCAGCAGCCTCCTGCCTGCACTGCTGCCTGCAACGGCCCGTTCGTGCCCTGCACCGGGGCTCCTCCGGTGCTGGGGGTAACATACCCTGGTGCCATAGCCCAGGAGAGCTGGGGGCGGGGGGATTGGGACTGCACCAAACAGGATTACGGAAAGTCTATTTACTGGACTCTCTTTTTCCTGCGTGCACGGCAGCTTTAGCTCCCCAGCCCTGTAAATCTCCCCGGCGGCCCTGTCGGGGATGCTAATCTGGGCAGCCGTGCCTGNTCCCCCCTAATACATGCCCCAGCCTGTCTCCAGCTTCGGCAGCCCCACCGAGATATTTTGGGGCCGGGGGTAACTGCGCGCAGCCCCTCATCACAAGCCCTCGGTCCCACACAGGGGAGCAGCTGGTGGGGAGGGGGTGCACAGGGGGTTATTGATGTGGGGGATAAACCCCCCAGGGAAATCAAGAAGGAGGCAGCAGGGCTGCAGCGATGAGACCTTCCCCATCCATCACCCGGTGGTGGGCAGGACCGGCACCTGGCTGGGGGGACGCAGCCCCCCTCCATGCCAGGATGAGGCTACTGAGGACCTGGCTAAGGGATGTGGCCAAGGCCAAGTGGGCCAGCAGTGGCAGGGCAGGGGTGCCAGCCCCACGTCCCATGGAGGTGTGACCATACACAGACACCAAAGAAGAAGGAAAGACAGAGAAAGAAAATTTATTTCAAGGGCAGGTGAGGGAGGAAGGGCCGGAGGATCCACAGCTCCCGCTGTCTAGGCAGCAGCGCAGCCGGCCACCCTCCTTCCCCATCCCGCCGGCCCTCACCTCCCACCTGGGCAAAGTGAAGATATCAAGAAAAAGGCTCCAAATCGGATTGACACCCCCCCTCCCCCTTAATAAAGTTTATTATCGGCCGGGCTCTAATCCTTTTAAATCCCCCGTGCGGGGGGAAGGGCTGGGATTAGGGGAGGGCAGCATAATCCCAATGAATTTGTTACAGGGGGATTTAGGCAGCGCCAGGAGAGCAGATGGCCCCAGCCCCAGCCCCAGCTCTGGAAAACAACCATTTTCCTTAATGATTCCTAACAAGGATAAAAGGGCAGAGAGAATCGGGGACAGGCACAGGGGGCCTGCGCCCATGGAGGTCCCGGTTGCTGGGGGGATGCAGGGATGCTCGTGCGCGTCTCCCTCCTACGGACCATGGGCACGGCTGGCACTGAACTGCAGCTCCATGGCTTGTGCCAATTTTTTTCCAGCAGCTTCCCAGCCCCTCCAGGCTCCCTTCCTGACACCCCACTTGAACACAAACCATGAGGCACCCCAACCATGGGGACACACTGGGTGCATGGGGCACAGCTGGCCACGGGTGCATCCAGAAGCAAAAAGCAGCAGAAAATGTACAATAATAACAATTAAAAATATTTAAAGGATTTAAACCAAGGCAGTGCTCTTCCCGGGATGATAGGGGAGGCTGGAGTGGGGACAGCTGGTGGTGGGGGGACGGCAGGGAGGGGAAGTGCTGCCCTGGTGTGCCCACGCGGCAGGGACCAGCCAACACAGCGGGGCCGGCGTCGGCAAAAATAATTTATTCCACTAAGACAAGCAGAGAGCAAGCAACAGCGTGGGGAGGGGGCAAGGAAAGGCGGGGAGGGCCCGGTCCACCTCTCAAAGCTGGGGAGGACACACAAAATGCAGCTGAACCCACGACTGCCCTGCCCAGAAGTGCCCACTTTTTGGGGGGCTAAACCCCCACCTTCCTGGCCCCACTAGTGGTTTGACCCCTAAGGGCTGCTCCCCAGCATGGGACTGGGCTTCCCAGTTTGAAACCAGCCCAGCGCCAGGGAGCTCCCGAGGGCAGCTGGGTGCCAAGACACGAACCGCTGTCGGCGTCCCAGCTCCCGTGCTCCTGAAAACGTGGCACCGCAACCTGAGAGGGGGTTGCTCTGACACCTCCTTCCCCCCAAAAAGAGCCCTCCATCCCTCACCCTGGGTGAGGCGAGTGCTGCGAGTGGGGCGGCTCCCGGGGGGGATGCGCCAAACCCCTTCCTGCTGGAGGACAAAATGCTGTCCCAGGGGTGCCCCGGCTCAGCAGCCCACCCACCCTGGGGGCAGCCCCCAGCCCCCTGCAACCGCTCTCAGGCCATGGGGAAGCTGGGACGGCCTTTCCGGGCGCGGGTGCGGAGGCGGAAAAAGGCGTACATGCCCAGGAGGCACATGGAGGAGAGGAAATAAAGGGCGACACAGAGGCTGACGTCCAGGCGGGAGAAGCCCAAGCCGAGCACTCGCAGCCAGGGGCTCCTCCGCATGCCCTCCCCGGCCTCCTCCTCCCGGACCAGGACACTGGGAGCCCGCTGGCGCTCCCGGCCCACCACATCCCGGGGCAGGGCAACGGTGTCCCGCTTGCTGAGGCGCCGGCGCCGGCCAGCTGCTGCTCGCAGCGCCTGGCTCTTGAAGTGCTGCTCACTGAAGGAGTCCAGGTCCACGATGTCCTCGCCCACCTCCCGCAGCTTGGAGTTCAGCCGCACAATGCTGGGGCGCCGCAGCTCGGGGGAGCCCGGACGCCCTGGAGCTCTCATCTCGCCCTCCGCCTCAGTTTCTTCCTCTTCCTCCTCCTTCTCCCTCTCCTCTCGTGGGCCCCCGGTGCCCAGCCTGGCACCCGTCCCCTCCCCAGCCATAGGGATGGGGTCAACCTCGGCATAGTCCATGTAGATGTTGGCCAGGGAGAAGTGCGCCTTGAGGAAGGTGAGCACGGCCGGCTCGTCCCAGGCATGCACTCCCCGCTCCTCCTTGTGGCACTGGGGGCACATGTCCGGCGGAGGCCACTGCAGCTTGGGGAACTTGGGGTCCTCCGTGTCACCCCCTGCAGGGACCGGAGCCAGCAAGGGGGTTAGAGGGGACACACAACGCAGCCCTCCCCCTGTACTGGTATAAACACCCTAGAGCATCCAGCAGCTGGGGATGGGGACATTTGCAAGAGCCGTCTCGGGAGGAGGGGTCCTCCGAGGGCACGTGGCAGCTCTGGAAAGCTCCCTACAGGGACCGTGTAAGACCCAACTGCATCTCTGGGGCAGTCTGATGCTGCATGACCAGCTGCTGTCCCCTGTGATGGCAGACGACGACAATGGGATGTCCCTACCACTGCACCCTAATGCAGCCATTTGCCAGCTCCATCCGGGAGGAGGGATGCTCCTCCACCTCACCTCCCCTTTTCCCTAGGGAAGCCACCCTGGCTCCCCTCCCCATGGCCCCCCTTACCCGCCAGGCGAGCGTTGACCTCGTTGTGGTGGGACCAGAGCCAGAGGACGGCCTCCTCCCGGCCTGCCACCTGGTCCATGGACTCGGCTGCCATGGCCTCGAAGTGCTGGGCGCACTCCCGGCAGCCGAAAAAGTGACGGACATAGCAGCGCAGGGTGCTCAGCACCTCCAGCGGCAGCTCTGGGGGAAGGCAGAGGATAGCGGGAGACAGGAGGGTGAGTCCAGACCCTGCAGTACCACCGCCACGGTCCCACAGCCAAGGTAGCAGCCCTGCACCCCGACTCTGCAGCTCTTGCCCTCCCCGCAGACCTGCCTCAGGGTGAGACAAGCCTTTGCCCACAGGCAGCATCCCTGTCCGTGCCACAGCCCACCCAGACACCCCCCTCCCCGAGCCCTGACCCCCCCCCGGGGATGCCGATACCTTTGTCGGGGCCGCTCTGGGCAGCCTGGACAGTCAGCAGGTGGAAGACGGTCCAGAGCCCGCAAGGGTAGCCGCGGAAGTGGGATTCGCTACCCTGGCAGCCCACCCAGGTCACGTTGGTGGGGAGCACAGCAGGGTGGGAAGCCTGGAGGACAGACGGACACGGCATGATGGAGCTGGCAGATAATGCCGGGCGGGGGGGAAGGGGCAGGGGTGAGGAGAGGAGAGCGGGGCCCAGGGTCCCCGCAGGTGCCTTACGTCTCTGTTATTCTTCATGGCCTCCTTCAAGGCGCTGCGGGGTAGCTCGGGCTCCGTCCAGTTCCTCAGCCAGCCATCCAGGGACCGCAGGTAGGTCTGCACGCAGGGGCGCCCGGGGAAGTACTGCAGGGGGGAGACAGGGGTGAGGAAACCCAGACCCCCCACCTGGGAGCAGCGGGGCAGCCCGCCGGCACCCCCAGCTCACCGGGACAGGTAGTGGGCAGCACCAGCATCCTCTATGGCAGCATGGTCCCGGCAAGGTTTTGGTGCCCGGCCCCGAGGGGCTGGGGGCCGCGGCATGTTACCCCCCCACAGTGGCGAGGCCCCCACATGTGTGTTCAGGCCCCGAACCTTGGCCCCATCTGAGGGAGGCAAAAAGCCACTCTGACCATAAGTCAGTGCAAAGCCGATTAGCAGCAGCACTTTAAAACCACAGGTGCTCTGGGGAGAGGGGGCAGCCCACCAGCGCGTGCCACTGATGGACGGACGGAGGGATGAACCCACAGGGAGGATGAGACCAGTGGCACACAGGAAAAGTAACAGGGAAGGGAAAGGAAGGAGCGTTTTGCTAAGTCTGAGCTGTTCTCCCAGGCCTGTGGGGAATCACAAGGAAAGCCCCAAATTCACAGGGGAATTCATCTGCGACCTGATGTTTCTGCTGTAAAACGCAGTCTGCCCCGGTTCCTTCAGCAGGAGGCTTTGCCGTGCGATTCCCTGCTTTCCAGGCACCACTTCTTTCCACGTTAGGATTCTTCCCCCCTCCTTGCCTTAAATACCTCTTGGGAACGCAACAGTTAAGGCTGGGACCCGCTGGCTGAGCTCCCCCAGCCTGAGCCCTGCCAGGCTGGCAGCAATCCTGGGGACGCTGCTCCGTCCTGTGGACGAGCACAGCAACGGCAGCGCCGGCTCGGTAGCACCGGCACCCACCACCCATCGCCCCAGTGCCTCCCGCCCATGGCGGGGACGCGCAGCTTCGCCTCCTTGCCGGGTTCAGTGCTACGGCTTGTCCTTGGCCAGTGAGGGGAAGGTTTGCAGGAAGAATTAAAAGCTGATCAAATAAAACCACCGCTGCACCCCACCACCCCGGCAAGCTCGTACTCTTGGCCAAGGAGCTGCTGCAACAGGGGATTTATTTCCCTAACCCTGTGGTTCTCATTAAAGGGAGAAATAGCGAGGGCGATAGCTGGGGACAAGCAGAGGAAGAGCCACATGAAGCTCTGAGCTGAGGACTTAAGACTTGTTGCACCAGTGGCTCGCATTCGGAGCTCTTTGCTGGGGGAGAGCAGGCAGGGGTGGGAGCAGGGGGTGTCTCGCACGTCAGCGAGGGCTGCGCAAGGTCCAAACTGAGCATGAGACTCTGCGTGATAAAGGAGGGAGCAAAGAAGGCAGGCATGGCTGGGTGAAGGTCTGCCAAGGAGCCCAGGCTGCGACAGGAACGGGGATGGGGACAGGGCTCCTGCAACCCCAGTGGTGGGAAACTCAACCAAACGCAGCACTCCATCGCACCAGGAAATTAAACTGTCCTGCTTCTGCTGGCTCAAAGCTCCTACACACCTCAATTTCATCAAGCCCAACAGAGAAGAAAAAAGGAGCCCTTACATTAGGCTCTTACAGAACCTGACTCAGAGCGGGGGTCCCTTTCCTGGACTGTCAAAGGAGCCTGCAGAGATTAGCTACCCGAGCCAAGCATTGAAGTCAGGCGATCAGAGTTACAAACCCCTCTGATCATCTCTGCCACCCCAGCAGGTGACAGCGTCTCTTTCGAAAAGACCTACTGCCTCGACACAACACCTCCTGCAAGCGCTGAGCCTGCTCTGCCCACCAATACCTGCACCCCAGGTCTGGTCTAAAACTCTCTGGCACCTGCTTTCAGCTGCCGGCTCCCGTCGGGACTCTGGGCTGTGTTTGGAGCTCCGTGGTAATGGGGACGGCCCTGCGCCGCGCCAAGCGCTGGGATGCACGGCTCGCATCGGAGACCGCCACGCTCCGCTACCTGCGAGCGCTGGGACACAGTCTGCACCCTGCATTTGCATTTCACCTTATAAATAGCTACGGGGAGGCATAGATGGTTCCTCTATCAACACCGAAAGCTCCTCACCTTCACCAGTGTGGCCACGTAGCACTTGAAGGCAGCCAGCTGGGCTCCTGACAGCGCAGCGGCGCGGGCAGCCTCCACCCGCAGCGAGTAGTGCAGCGTGGACTCCAGGTCGGCCATGTACACCTTGGAGCTGGGGAGGGCAGCGCAACACGATGGTCCATCAGCCCGTTAATCCACACCCCCAGGGACCCAGCCACGATTCGGGGTTTTTCCCAGGGGAAAGGCATGGTCCCAGCCCACTGCCCACTCGTGGCCATGGCACCTCCCCCCCACACCAGCCCCGGCCTCCCGCAGCCCCAAAATGATGAAGGGGGGGCGGGTCTGACCGGTCAGCGTGCTTCGGCTGGGACGCGTTGGTCTCATTGGAAGCACCGGCAGTTGTGTTCAGTTTGTAGGAGCCGCGGGTGACGCCTGAGAGTGTGCGCAGGTAGTAGGTGTAGAAGGAGCGTGCCTCCATGTGCCTGCAAGGAAGGAGAAGCCGTGAGCAAGACCCTCTTCCCTCCCAAACCGCCCCTGGCCCCAAGGAGGACACAAAGGAGATCAAAGGCTTAGCCACACCGGCAACTCGGACCTGGGGAATGAGTACGAGGTGGTCCGTTCTCTGCATCTGCCCCAGCAGTGGGTATCCTGGCACGCAACCCAGAGGAGAACTGAGCCCCAGGCAGCCACGCCGCGCCACTTCCAGGCAGACGTCGCAGAGGGATGGCTCGGTCACAAGCCATTTTCCCTTTTGCCAGCTCCAGGCAGGCCTGGCAGCCCCTTTCAGTGCCCACCAGCAGCCCCCTGCTAGCCTGCCTGACCCAGCCACCGTCTCCTTCCTAATGAGCTTTCCCACAATTAGAAAGGAGAGCTGATGGGGTACAAGCCTGGCACCCTGCTGGGGTCCCCAGACCCGCCCCCTCCCGCCGTGTCCTGCACTCACACAGGCAGGCGGGAGAAGGAGCCATTGCGGAGGAGCAGGTAGCCGGAGGGGAAGGTGGTGACACTGAACTTCTCCACGAGCTCCTCCTCGCTGCTCAGCACCCTCCTCACCGCCACGTTCTCATACTGCAGCATGTCCAGCGCCACCTGCAAGGCCAGCAGCCCCGGGGTCAGACAGGGGGGTGACAGGACCCCCAGCCCTACCGGGGATGCAGCAGGGCTATTTAGCACCCTGTAAAGCACTTCACGCCTGCAAAGCGATGTGCAAGCCAACCAGTGAGGCTGCTGGGAGAGAACGTCCCTGCCGAAGGCACCCAGGAATTATCTGGCACCAGGGACACGGGCTTCAAGAGAAACGGGAATAAATACAGCTGTACGCACCTCTCTGCCCACAAAGGAGTCACTCTTCTCAAAGATCAGTGCCAGGTACCGGTCCTTGTTCCTCTGGAAGAAGCTGTGAACCTCCTCCGCGCTGCAAGAGAGAAGAGGATAGCAGTGGGTGCCTCAGCATCAGCCAGAGGCTCTGCCCTCCTGCCCAAAAGGAGCTCAGCCCTTGTCCCTAGGGATTCGGCAGGGGATGCCGGTGCAGATTCAGCCTCACCAAGCGGGCAATTCCTCCCTGCTGAAGTTTCCAGCCCAGTTTTCTGCTCCAGTTCACAGGCTTTGAGAAAACCCGCTGGGGTCAGCCAAGGAGGCAGAAAACAAAGCACGGGCAGGGCAGGGCAGGGCAGGAGGGAGCTGCACGCTCGCCCAGGGGAAAAAACAGCAATGAACTTGAACCAGGGCTGTTGTTTTTTTGGCTAGGACACGGAGGCACCGGAGACCTGAAGCACATGCCTGGCTCAACCATCGCTTTGGGAAAGCCAAATGCTCCCCCTTGGGACAGCGGAGCAACCGTCTGTGTCCAGCAAAGACAACTGAGATCCCAACAAATTTGTACCAAATCAAGAAAACCCTCTGTTGGGGCAGGAAAAAAGCTGCTAACGGCAGCGGCCTCACTCAGCACGGCATGGCACTGCCACGTCCCCAGCTCAGGCGCCACTTGCTCTAATTAAAGCTGATGAGCAGGTTCGTCAGGAGATGCAACAACATGGCCCATCTCATCTGGGCCACGTAAATGGCTCTAGCCTGGCCAGGTCATCTGCATCTCCCTGGGACGTGGGTGATGCAGCCACTGCTCCATGCTCATTTTTGGCTCAGGATTTCCCCAGAAACCTGCTCTCCGTAGGATGGAGGCCACCAGAGCTGCCCCACCATCACGCCGCCCCTACCTCGCTGGCTCTAGCGGAGGACAGGCGGGCGGCCAGGCGTCCTGGCTCTGCTCAAGGTTGGTGATGATAGTGTGGCGCAGGTCCTCGACGGTGGCACTGGGATCTGCAAGGGGACAGGATGCCAAGGGATCAGTCCTGGGGAAGCTGGTCACATGGGCTGAGCCAAGGGGAGCTACTCTGAGCTGATCCCTCAGGCTTCCCGAGGTCCCAATGTGTGGGGGGTGCAGGCAGCAGGGCCAGTCGTACCCGGGGTAAAAAACCCCTGTGGCTCTGAATACTCACTGGTAATCCTTATCCCATCCTCTGCCTTCTTGCTAAAAGCTCTGAAGAACTGAAAGAGGAAAAAAAAAAAAAAAACCACATAAGGGGAAACTGGCGTGAGAGTGTTTGGAGTGGGACAGGGAAGCAGTGCAGCCTAGCATGCAGAGGCTCCCCCCGGACCGCCTCTGCCTCAGTTTCCCCACAACGTTACACCATGCCAACCAACACCAGCCACCGCGGAGGGAGCTCCTGGCCACGTCCCCGTCTTGCGGGGCATCCCCAAAGGAGAGGAATGCAGGCATGGGCTAGAAGCCATGTCCAGTTGAGGGCTGAACACTGGCAGGCAGCAGGGCAGGCGTCTCCAGGGGTCCCAGGGAGGCAGCTGGGACCTCCTGGTCCTGCAAACTGCTGCCTCCCTGCCTCCAGAGCTCTCACAAAGCAGGAGAAGGGCTTTTTCCCCACTCCTGGCCTCTGACAGTGGCTCCAGTGCCCACAGTACAGCCAGAGCAGCAAAACCAGGTTGCGTCAGACAGGTGTTTGCTTTGCAGGCTGGGCTGGGAGCGCAGGCTGTTTGCAAAAGGTGTTTGGCGGGGACAGGGGGTGCGAAGCAAGTGACTTCTTGGCACTGCTACATCAGCATGCCTCCCTGCCCCAGGAGATGTTTCGGTCAATGTCCCACAGGTGGTGGGTGCTCAGGCAGTGGGTGCTCGGTGAGACCCCAGGGCAGGGCTGGGGCACAAGCCAACCTGCCTGGCAAACCCCCAAATCTGAGCCCACCTTGGGCTGAGCCTGTAAGCCGGGACTGAGGGCATGTCTGATGAAACCCTTATCCTGACCCATTCCGTCTCGAGGTGATCCTGGCTTTCACTGCCTGCACCTGCAGTGCTTTAACTTTAATGCTTGTGTTGGAGCGAGGCTCTGTTTGCAGTGGGAAACACTGAGAAACAGTGTATTGACACAGCTAAGGGGCCGGGCACGGGCCCAGAAGGAGGGAAGGCCCCTGGCCAGCTGCTGCAGGAGGTTCCCAGGAGAGCTCCCTGCAGCCTCCCGCAGCATCTCTGTGCCCTCCTCCAAACCCTGCGCCTGCAACCACTCTCTGCCCTCCAGCAGCCTTTCCCAGGCATTTCCAATTCAGGTCTCGGACTCTCCCCCCCTCCTAGGAGAGATCCGGCCTCCACGTTTCACCACAAAGCAGCATTTTGGTTTTCCCTCTCCTCGTTGCTACGTCACCCAGCAGTTGCACTGGCTGTAGCCCAGCCGCAGCTATGTTTTGGGGAAGGGTGAAACAGCTCTAGCCTGCAAAGCCCCAAAGGGAATATATTCATGCAATAGCACCGTCGATCTAATTGAGCAAGAGCGGGACAGGCCAAAAGGCAAAGTACAGCAAAACCAGGCAAACGCCCGGCGCACACAGCCCTTACCTTCAGCGTGGGGAAGCCGGTTATCCCAAAATCGGCACACACTTGCTGGTTGGCCTCGTCGGCACAGTCGATGGCTGCCAGCATCACCGCAGGCCTCCACTCTGTAGGGACAGAGGATGCGGTCAGCACAGCTCAGCCCCCCTGCAGCCCTGAAAACTGCCCTGCTCCCCACAACTGCTGTGGAGATGGCACGGATCTCCTGCTGCACCAGCGGCACAGCTCCTCCTGGCCCTGAAATCACAGCTCGCCCCTTGCAGGAGACCAACTGATGGTTTCCAAGACCCAAATACCTGAAGCCACGGTCCACGCCAGTGTTTGGTGCCCTACTTTTTGGATGGCGGGAGAGCAGGGAAAGCCGTGCAAGGCGGCACCAGGCTTTGCACGCCCTGCCCTCGCCGGTGTCGGAGTGCAGGCAACTCTGCCTGCAGCTGCCTGCCCGTCTGGTTCTGCCTGCCCAGCCTCTGCCCCAGCGGGAAGAGGCCGCCGGGAGAAGCGGAGGGATGGCTAACCACGACTAGGGGAGAGCAAGGAACGCGGGCTCCAGCTTGTCTCACCCCAGAAGAAGGACATGGTCGATAACTGGAAGGGAACAACCTAAAACCAGTAGCCAGGACACAGCGGCGGAGCCCGCCCAGGTGCCGAGCATCCGCTCCCCCTCTGTGGCTCTCTAACCACCACCTCCCCGGGGAAGACCAGTGGGTCCCCGGGGTAAAACAGAGACGAAGGGGGCACGGAGGCATTTCAAGCAGCGGGCTCTGAAAGCCAGTAGCAAAACAGAGATAAAAAGCCCTGAAATGGCTTCTTCTTAGTGTAAAGGACACAAGCTGAAGAACGCCCAGCCTTTCCTTTGAGCGGGACAGGGAGGGAAGCAGCACCGGCACACGGATGGAGCCCGCGCTGCCCTAGGCAGGAGCCTGCCAGAGACGGGGACGCGCTGGGTCCACCCTGTGTCGCAGGTGATGAGGCAGACAAGCCGCTTCCCGCTGCCCCGGCACCAGTGGCACAGGAGGGCCGGTGCCAAGCCCTGCAGCAGGGAGCCAGGCACGCTCCTGGACTCATTGGCACGCGGTGCCTGCGGGTCACCCCGGCACTGGCATCCTCCCCGTCCAGCTCACTCCTGCAAAAATCCACTCGTGGGAACGGCAGCGAGGATGCCAAGCGGCACGGGGGAGGCTTCCCCGCCCTGTCTCCGTGGGCACCCCATCCATGGTCCAGCCTCTGGGAGGGAGCCCTGGGGGGACCCCGTTTTGGAGAGGGGCCAGGACAGCCGGCGTTCCCCCGCAGGGCCCGGGCGCGCACCCCATTCCTCACATCCTGCCCCGTTGGGGAGCGCTGACGGCATCCCCTCAGAGGGATGGGACGCCGGCCCCGGCTGGTACCCTGACTCACCCGGCAGCGACTGCGCTATATCAATTAGCGCAATAACAGGGAGAAGCCGCGTGCACCCTGGGATGCTGGGGGAGGCAGGACGGGCCCCGGTGGGGCGAGGGGCCCGGCAGCGGGGAGTGCGGGTCCCCAAGTGGGGCTGGGCACCAGCCAGGCCAGGCGCCAAGGTCAACGCCGGGAACAAACCAGCTGGGATCAGCACCCGGCCACAGCGCCCTGCCAGCCTCTCCCTGCAGGGACAGGGGAGGAGCGGGGCGGAGGGGGGCGCCTGGGGGGGCAGCGGGACCCCCCCATGCCTGCGGCAGGCTCAGCCTGAGCTTCTCCCAGCCAAAGGGGCTCCAGGGATGCTGCTAAGCTGGGCCTGGCTGTTGCGGGGGGGACCCTGGGCATCGTGGGGGGGGCCTGGGCCTTCCCACCAGGCCGACGCTCCAGGGAGGCTGGGGCAGGGATGCAGGAGGATTTAGGGGTGCTGATAGAGGGTAGGGCAGAGGGGGTCGAGGGGTGCTGACGGGGAGGGTGCAGAGGGGATGCGGGGGTGCTGACAGGGCCAAGGATGCAGGGCCGGGGATGCAGGGAGGATTTAAGAGTGCTGATGGAGAACAGGATGATAGGACAAGGACACAGGAAGGATTCAGGAGCGCCGATGGGGGGGGGGCAGGGGCACAGGGAGGATTCAGGGGTGCCGACAGGAGAACAGACAGGGATGCAGGGGGGATTTAAGGGTGCTGATGACGACACAGAGGCAGAGACGCAGGAGATTAAATGGGGTGCCGACGGGAGAAAACAGAGACAGGGATGCAGGGGGAAAAAACAAGAGCAAGGACGGAAGAAGGGTTTGGGGGTGCCGATGGGGCAGGCAGGGATACAGGGCAGG
>WAAD01040916.1:159766-187455 GCA_013389945.1 Fregata magnificens | reverse complement strand
GAGGGCAGCGCCCTGGACAGGCGCCCTGACGTCCGCCAGCGTCCCCGTCCCACGGGACCCCGGAGACCCGGCCGCCCTCGCCCCAAGCCCGCCAGGGATGCGCAACAAGGATGCCCAATGAGGCCACGCAATCCAGCTCCTCCACCCAAAAAAAAGCAGCCCTCCGTCCCCGCCAGCCCGGCCGTGCCATGGCTCACGCACGCACCCACGTCACTGGCTCCCGGACGGAAGGTGCCCGTTGCCCAGCGCCCCGGGGCAGAGCCAGGCGCTGCCGGGGTGGATACGGCCCTGAAATCCATCCCTCCGCTCCCTCCCCCTGCCCTGAGGCCCCGGGGGCCCCGGGCACTGGGGGTGCCCATTGCTGTTGAGGGCTGGTTGCTGGCTCCGTCCCCAGGAAGGCCATTAGCCACGCTGGGCCCCACCTAGGTATTTTAGGCGGACTCGCCATGCTAGAAAAACAAGCCTGCCAGAGCCAAGCCTTGCGGTGGCAGGGGAGGGTAGGGGCTTCCACAGGGGGCACGGCTCTGGGGGAGCCACAGGGCTCCCCAGGGTGGCCTGGCTGCAGGGGACAGACCTTTGTCGCACACGACCCTTGCAGGGTTGCTGCCGCGCATCGTCCGTGGGTCCAGGCCGATGCAAACGGGGCAGAAGATGGTTTGCTCCAGCCCTTGCCAGCTGTAATTAAATGCTTAAGGGATTATCACACCTTGCTGTCCTACTAGGAGGGAGAGAGGTGCAGCCCAGCCTGTGCACGGCTGCTCTGTAAGGTGGTCCCTGACTATCGCCAGGGACCTTGCCGCTTGTCTTTATCCAGCTGGCGATTAAAAGACAAAAATCCCTGTGCTTAGGGATGTCATCACCGTTATTTTAATAAGGGTTAAAGTCCTTATTTTAAGGGCTCGTCAGCTGGATTAGGTTATCACAGCAAAGGAGAGGTGCTCAGCACCAGTGTAATTGCCGGCATCCTCCCCATCCAGCTCACCCCTCCCTCCCAGGGAGCCCAAATTCCTTGAATCCTTTTTCAGATGCAAAAGCAGCATCTAACCCGAAGGCAGATGGGCAAGAGCCCACAGCCCGGGGCTCCGGCTCCTTTTGAGGTGAGCCACGCCATTGCTCATCCCCCGAAGCCCCGGGGCGGGGATGCTCCTGCTTCCGGCTGCCCTGGGAGCCGGGGCTGCCGAGGACCCTGCCGCCAGCCTGGCACGTCCCATCCCCAGCCCCAGGGTGTGGGGCTTTCCCGGCATGGACTTGCCCAAATAGCCTTTTTTCCTTTTAACCCTGTTGCAGAGCAAGAGATGAGGCTTTTCTTCTGCCTCAAACTGGGAAGAGCTGGATTTTCATTGCAGAACGCCCAGAGACAGGGCATGGAAAGCAAAAGATGAAGCAGAGATTTTGAAACAAACCGTTTTAAGATGGATTTGAGAATAACTAAGATGAATTTAAAAAAAAAACCACCAAGAAGTAGTAGAAGGCTGGGGAGGTTTTGGAAATGCCCTCCCAGCGCTGCCTGCCTTTTGCCCTCTCTTGCTTTGCACCCCCTCGCTGATAGCAGAGCCTGCGGGTAGCAAAGCTGGGTGCTGGGTGACCCTGGATGCCCGGCTGCTGAGCCCCCAGCCAGGCCTAAAGCCTAGCTTTAGGCTCTCACGGCACGTTTAGGAACCTACTTGGTTTTCAGCTGCGCTGCACAGCAAAGCCTTCAGCGCCCAGCTCAGCATCCTTAACTTTGGGAAGAGATGTGCTTCACTCCCCCGTAGCAAGGCCGTGGGCTAAGGACCACCACAGAGGTTCCCGTGCTGCACAAGTCCCTGTGCAGTAGCTGAGCGGTGCCTTTAGTTCATTAAGCTCATCAGCTCTCAAATCTCCTTTCCCAGACTAACAGCCAGCAGGAATCTCCTTGAAGTCAATGAGGTGTGGGCAACACCAACAGGCTGAGAGCCTCAAAGGCCGCTAAGATCTCGCCAACATCATTTAAGCCCTGCAGAACTTGTTTTGTGCACCCAAAAAGGATCATTTTCACAGACACAAAGAACTACTCTGATCACCTCTGTGCCGGGTTGGAGAGGAGACGAGGAAAGAGCAGTTGGGTTTTTATGTATTCAGCCCTTGAAGTGCTTGGAAAGGACTACTGAACATGCTTCAGAAATTGGGGAAAGGTTTCTACTGTCCATTTTTAAAAGCATGAATCTGGCTGCAAAACACCAACATCTCAAAATGGCCAGGTAAGCTGGCCCAGGGCCTTCTCACTTCCCTTCAGTTGTGAAGGTTCGCAGACAGGGAGATCCTGAAATGGACTTTCTTCCTTGAAAATTAAAGAACACGTTCCTACCTAATTGTGTGATTCCAGGAACTGACTCCAAGAAAAACACGCAACCAATGCAAGACTCATGATACAATCATGGCAACCCCGTCACCCGGCCCTGGCATTTTTGAGGCTGTTCAGAGAAGTTCGCATCCAACTCCACTGTGAGCACCTCAGAAATACCAGTTGCAGAGGAGGCTCCATAGTTTTCCTGTCTCTCGCCAGCCTTCATGAGACGGACTGATGAACTCGGTGAAGCCCTCCTCAATCTGGACCACAGCACCGCTTAAAGCGTGGTCCTTCTCTAAATAAAAAGCTCCATTTCCCCAATTGGCATCTCCAAACAGCCTCAGAGAGCAAGTGAAAATTGTGCCACCTCTCACCTCCCAGCCGGCTGAAGTCAGCTGGGACACTCCAATCCAGGTGGCACTTTTCCACTGGTGGCACCAGTCACACCTCCACTGAGACACGGTTTTAGACAAGACCTTTGGCACCGCCTGCGCGATAAGCCTGCCAGCTTCCGTGGCTTTGCCGAGACAGGGAATAATGCACGGAGTGGATGTGAACCCCGACTGCTTCCCACACCCTGCATCGGCTCTGCTGGGCTCACACCTATGAAGACCAGGAAAGCCCCTTGTAGCCCCCACTGGTAGCTGGGAATTGCCGACTATGCGAGACAGGCTTGGTCGGATACAGTTGATTTCTACCTTTCAAGCCCAACCAGCCTGTAATAACAATAGACGTAAAAGAAAATCCAGGGTGCATTCTCAGGATGTGATGAATGTGTTCACGTAGTTTGCATCTGCAGAGAGACTACAGCAGTACCAGCCCCTTTCTGCTATTCACCCTCTGCTGATTCATCCCTGCTCAAAAGGATGGCAGCGACGCTGCCCTCACTCTTTTCGGAGAGACCTGGGGGGACCGGGAGGAACAGGTGCCGTCTTTGGTATGTCTGGGTAGGAAACGTTTTACCTGCGAATTTAAGATCTACTTAAAGTCATAAATCATCACCATGACCCAGGATGCACAGAGCAGATGTTTTCCATTCCAGCTCATCTGCCCAGCTTCCAGGAGCAGATCGGAGGAGGCCACACCGCCCAGATTTGCCACATCATTATTTGGCAGCTGGTTTAATTGCAGAGCATGAAACTGAGAATACCACACGGATGACAACGGAGCACTCCTCTCTTGCTGTGGCAGTAGTCCTGCAACATAAGCAAGGTCTCCCCTACCAAGGACTGGTGTGCCCAATCTCAGGGTTACCGAGCAGCACTGGCTCCATCACCTCCGCAGAGCAACGCAGCAGGACATGGACACCAGACCAGGCTCCTTGACGAGCTCCTCAAGCCAAGCGACACGAAGGGTAGGATCCCCTGCAGCCTCCTTTATTTTGCTGGAAGAAAATAAAATCTCTGGGACACCCCCCAGAACTGGCGTTAATTCCACTTCCAGCAAACACACAGACAAGACCCTAGTTTGAGTCAGCCTAGGTTTCATGGGGCAGTGACAGACAAGACAGCCTCCAAGAGGAAGCCACCCGAAACCAACACTGGGGAGGGAATGCAGCCCAAGGGACACGGCAGGTCTTGCACAGCTAGAGCAAAGGGGCTGGAAAACTAGAGTCAAGAGAGACATTCAGAGCAGGAACCAAGCAGGCCTGCTCCAGGCCATCCCCACACAGCATGCTTGGCAGACAAAAGAAGGCATCTTCCCCCAAAGATCTCCCCCCTACGCCCCACTCCTGCCCAACACTCACCTTCCCGAATGGAGCTGCTGCCCACCAACAGGTCTATTCTCCTTTCCCCCAAATTTCTGCCGGGTCTTACTGGGGAAGAGGCAGGAAGGCGCAG
Source organism: Fregata magnificens (assembly GCA_013389945.1). NCBI lineage: Eukaryota > Metazoa > Chordata > Aves > Suliformes > Fregatidae > Fregata > Fregata magnificens. The sequence goes on along the minus strand of WAAD01040916.1, from coordinate 183,306 downwards.
GGCTGGGGCTACAGGCTTTGTTTGCTCCAGTTTCCAGACCTAGCAGGGTGCCTTTCCCTCCCCCACAGGACCCGCATCCTGGAGAGCGCCCTATGCTTTCAAACTCCATTACATCTCATCTGCCTTCCTGCCCACCAACAGCCTGTGCTCCGGGCTGGGTGCCAGCAGCCGGGCAGTCCCCCTCTTCTCCTTCCTGTGTGCTGAAGAGGGCTGCTGGCATTCAGCAGCTCCCCACCGTCTCCTTTTCTTCTCAGGGTTGTGTTAATGAGAGCTTGGACATTGCAGAAGCCCTTGTGCTAGGCAGGGCGCAGCAATGTCTGGAGCAGAGTCAACATTTCAAGTGCTCCAGCACTCTGCCAGGCATTTTAGGACATGGGATGGCTGCAGCTGGCACCACCTCCCTAGGGAGGCACCTGGGAGCGGGTGGCACCCGGGAAGGGAGGCACCAAAACAGTCCCACTCAATCCAGCATGCTGCAGGGAAGGCGGCTGCCTGCCATTGCCCAACCCGGGAGTTTCACCAGGTCCACGGGTGAAGTGGCTGTTGAAGGCAACTGCGCTCCAAGGGTTCTGAGAAGAGTTGCACCAACACCACCACAGAAAGTCAGTGCCAAAGTGAAGCAACATAGACTTGCAAATGAGGAAATCAGAGCCTTCATCAAGCTGATTACTGGGCATCCTGGGCAAGGACAGCAGTAGCAATGCAGCAGTTTGCTGTGTCACTCGCCAGAGCGCTGTGGCAGTGTTCCCGCTGCTCAAGCCGTTTTAAAGGGAAGCCAGTTCTTTAGCCAGAGAAGCGCAGATCAATTTTTTTTTCCAACGTGAAATGCACTCTAAGCCACTTCCAGGGATGGATGCTGTCGGCTGCAAGTAGATCACTGTCTGAAAATACAGGACTCGTGGAGCAAAATCACTCTAGGGCAAGGAAAACAGTGACATGGACGCTCTCCTGCTGCTTGGTAATGAGAGCACAGTGGCTGCAGCGCCACTTTGTCTCGGCCCTTTGGACATCAAACGACCCACCGCCGCGCTTTGGCCGGTTCAGCCCCCCGAGCTCGGAGGGCTGCAACATGCTTCTCTGTCTGCACGAGGGCTGCGGATGGTGTTCCCGGCATGCTCCACTGAGCACTACTCCTACCGCACGCTGGCACCGCAGGACTGCAGCAAAGCTGCTTCCATAATTAAAGTCTGAGCGCAGCAAGTCTTCCTCCAGGATGAGGTACCTCTGCTAAGGAAAAGCAAAGAGCAAACAACTGCTCAGCACAGTGCAAAGCCCTTGCAACGGTTTTGTTCACACAGGTCCCCCCCATTCGATGCATACACCTCTCCCAGGCAGAGAAGAGTGGTGAGGAGTAGACTGCCACACAAGCATCCTCCAAGCTGGAAAGACCAACGCTGGGTTTTGCAGACATCTGTAGTAAATGGAAAGCAAAGCCTTTTCTGCTGGGCTGTACAGTAATAAAATGGCAGCAAACCACAGCAGACGTACTGGAGCAGCAGTGGCTGTAGGCACTGAGGAGGCTCGATAAATACACTTGGTCTTACACATTTCACACTGCCACTCGTTCGCCACGTGCCCACACACCTGTGGTTTGGCACCACGACTGTTCAGCCGTCCTCTTACAGAGCTCTGGGACCTTTCACGTGCTAAAGCAGGGATGGGGTTTTTTTTGCTGGAAAGAAAACAGCAAAGATTTAGGAAACTTCCACCAATACATAAGGTTTCCATGGAACAACATTTGCCCCCTTGGTGAAGAAGCGATCAGTGCTGGTAACAGCAGCTGTAACAATTTAGGAGCCTAACTGAAGGATCCAAAACAAGGCTGAGACTCTGAATAATTTAATTCCAAGACTGTTGTTCAGCATAAAAATAGCTTTTCCCCCAAAATGTTTTAAACCATGAGTTTTTAAAACCTATTTTAAATAAACATGTGCAAGGAGTAATTTTTCTCCCACAGATCATGCAGTGCACTCCTGCAATGATTACGCAATGTATTTTCTGGTTTTGCTTTTATCAACACTCAGCTTTAACAATAAGGAAATTCTAATAATGTTATGATTATAACTAAAGCAACTCTAATGGGGTTTAGTGGACTGTGATTGGCATCCCAAGTACAGCATCAAACAGAAAGAGGAATGTAAAAGGGACGAATCTCCAGGCCACCTTCAGAATTAGCAACCACTTGGGTAACTATAAAGCTCCATTTTATAAAGAACCAGGAAACACGATTTAATTTATAAATCAGTTTATTTACAGATTTTGTTCTCTTAAAGCACATTTCAGTTACCAAAGATATTTACACTGGTGTACACAGGGATCACCCTGGTTATTTTACAGTTCTTAATTAAAAAAAAAAAACCAACCCAAACCCTCCACATCCTTGGGTCTGTCTACTGTGCAAAGCTGCTCTGGATGTGAACATTAGCTGAAACTGGCCCAGAAACCAAGTTACCAGGTTATTTACACATACACAGTAAACGGGTTTCTTTTCAGCATCTCCACAACACAGTACACAGGGAGACGGAGCCTCCCAAAAGGCGGCTTTGCAAACGTATATCAAAAGGCTCTGCAAAGTCAAGGAAAAAACTAGTAAATGCAAGTTAATTACAGTATTCCTCTTTCATCTGTATATATTTTTGCATTTAATGTTTAAATTACAAATAAATTCAATAGTTTGCTTTTCTCCATTTTAGTTGATTTGTAAACACTTCAGATGCACTAAATACCTTCTAAGACTCAACTGTTTCTTTGCTGAAAGTACTTTATTTTTCTAATATTCTTAAGGTAGCAAAGGGATATGAAAGTCAGAACTGCACGCAGTTCCTCGCAGAATAGTCACTTAAAAGGTCTCTATCACTGTGCTACTGAAGATCTTCTGCAGGTACACACTTATTCAAGTATTGCAAAAAGCTAAGGCCACTTTTTCAAGAAAGGAAAGTGAACAAGATGGGATTTTTCAATCCCTTGTTCCGCCTTGTGAGCAACAAGCCTTTTCTGAAAGGCAGAAGTACTGATATTCCACAGCTCAGCTCAAGAAACATCCTGCTGAGAGAGAGGTACTCGCGCTCCTTGTCCTCACAAGCCTGGGCTTTCCCACCTGGCACTGAGATCCTTCCGAAGAGGGAACCGCATCTCCCCAGTGATGACAGCCACTGCCCCAAACAGCTTACGGGTCTCAGCCTTGAATCTTCTAACGTGGTTGCACCAAGATAACCAGGACCCAGAAATACCATCTTGTTCTTATAATGGGAAGGTTGGGGAGAGGAGAGAAATACAGAATTCAGCCTCTGTTTGTGAGGCTCCAGGCTTCCCCGTACCTCCTCATTACCAGCCACGACCCAGACAGACCACTGCTTCATCGTGGTCATCATCAGTCCACAAGTACTCAACACACTCGAGGTTTTGAGGATACACTCAACTTGAAGTAACTCAACACACTTGAGGTACTGAGAAGATAATTCACATACGTTCAAGTCTTCTTAGGGTTGCTCCTAGCAAGGATTGCTACCAAAAATAAATGGTGACGTTTGCAAAGGAATAAAGCCATTACTTCGACACAGCTTCCTTCTGCCCAAACAGCTGTAAAAATAGTTACAACTTCTGTTGAGGGTACTAAACTAGTGCTATCCAAGCCAGCAAGACAACAGGCATACAATCTCCGATGGTCCCCGGAACCTTGGCAGGCCAACTGTACAACCTTCTCCCTGCTGGTGGACAGACCAGAAAAGCCATGCCAGCCCCGCAGAACAGCCAAGCCGAAAAGCCTCAGGGATGCAGGGCAACCTTCTCAACACTGGCCATGGTATCTACAGAACAGAAACTAACTTTGTTTCTCTGATACTCCAGCCACAAACCTACGCTGCAGGTTTCCGCCTTCTTTCCATAATTGCTACCTATAAAAATAGCAATCCTCGCTATTGAAGAAGATACACCCAGGAAAGGGAATCTGAGGCAGTGACCCAATCAGTGACACCATACTGGTTAAATGCAGCAGCTTCAGTTTGCTTCCATCTTAAGTGTTTGAAGGTTTCCTGGTTCAGCATCATGACATTTTACATGGACAAGTGAATGACTTAAGAAAAAAAGCTGAACAATGCTCCACCAAGACCATCTGACCTCCAGCCAGAATGGCCACTACTGCAGGACAGACACGCATATGCCCGTTGGAGGTGTTCCTATACACCATGATCTCCTCCTTGTTCTTCCATTCATTAAGCTCCCATGAATATGGCTCACCATTAACTCACAAGTAAGGTGCTGGCAATACTACATCTGAGAATTTGCATGGACCTCTGACAAATCCAACATTTCCCAGTGCTGTCCCTGAAGAATTACCAGCTGTGTGTTGTTGTGCAAAATGCAAATATTCCAATGATAGCTTTTCCCCCCACAAAAAAAAGGTGGAAAAGAGGAAAAAAAATGGAGCAGTAGCAGAGGTATGCATAGCAGGAAGCCCAAGAACCAAGCAGATGAACGAAATGGTAGAGATCTCCCCGCCATGCCTACTGTGGGCTGCAGCATCTTTGGGGCACCGCTGAGGACTTCAGAGTGTCTTTCTGCACTCCAGTGTGTCTGGAGAATGTGACTCTCCTCTGGGTCTTGTCCCAGGTTAGCAAACAGGGACATCCACTATTAAGGCATCAACATTCGACCCCAGATTGTCTGTGTTCCTCCAAGAAACACACAAGAATAGGAGGGACAGGTTAGGAATGAGCACTCAGCAGAAGGACGCTGCAGTTGAACCCAGAACTGAATCAACTACTAACAGCTACCCATGGCCTAGAAGTTCTGGGAAAGGAAGGAAACAGATGGAACAGGGAAGTTTCACATCATTTTTCAGCTCAGTCCCCTCAACTCTCCAGTGTCTCCGAAGCAGGTGCGGTAAAGGTCCATTCCTAGTCCCGCCTTTGCTTCCCACCCCTGATCACTGAGGTTTGGTTCTTCTTACTTTCCCCCCCTGTATCTGTCTCAAGAAGCTGGAGGTTTTAGAACGAAGCGAAGAATATGGGCTCTGGAAGTTTCCAGAACAGATGCTTTCTCAAGTTTGGCTGTCTCAAAACATAAGACAGTGCAGCCAACTGCACAGGACACTCTCCTATAACCCACTTAATAAATTATCTGAAAATAAATAAAAAACCCACAAGCACAAAACATGCAGACAGTCAAGCACTGGACACTGCTTTCTTTGGTGAATACACTCTGTTCTCTGAATTGTTCAAGTAACGCCTTCTCCGATTTCTTAGGTGACAGTAAGGGAGAAAGCTGAGGGATTGAAGGCCAAATTTTTGTGAGGAAATGTTTTCCACTCCTGCATGTCTCATGCCTGAGAAAATCCTGAGTATCCATTATCTGGGAGCAGCTGGTGCTCCAGGAAGAGAGGAAGTGCTACATGGTAGGAGGAAAGTTGTCCATGGGCTCATCTTTCACGCTTGACATTAGGCGGCCTATATCTTGCTCCACCTCAGGACTGAAGCAAGTTACACAGGAAAAGCAGCAAGAATTCTTTACTTGAATGCAGAAAGCAACATCATCTAATTTCCCTGGACTGGCTGGCACCATACTTGGTACCACATCACAGAAGAAAGATGAAAACCAGCTTCACAGAGAAGGGAATTAAATGGGCTCTGGAGCAGAAGAAACTGATGCACATTGTTAGGGCTGCAGGAGAAGAGGTATTAAGATTCTAACACTGTTCAGTATGGTAAGTCTCCATTTATGACTAAAACCTGACCAAACCGTTTCTTCTCCAAATTACTCACATTACTAAAGACAAGTCGAGTACTGATGGTTGACAGCCTTCCCAGTGAAGCAGCCAATATCCCAACTTAACCCAACCCTTTCAGAGCACAAGCTGAGCATGTCAAAGCCCCAGGCCGGGGCCCCAGACAGCTGCTGACAGTTATGTGGCATAACTGTATTGGCACACGAACAGTCTTGAGCACTCCACAATACAGCCTTGAGTGAGGGATCAGCTTGTTCCAAACAATAAATCTGGTGCAAGGTCTCTAGTGGCAGCAGATGCAAATTCAGGTTCCTTTAATCACATCTGAACTGCCTTTAAACCCCACGCATGGAAGTCCAGCAGCAGCGCTTGCAGGGTGGAGAGTACGTCAGGAGTCAGAAAGGCCTGTGACTCAGTGGTTACGCAGCTGTAAGTTTATTTTCAGCACTGTCAGACAAGCAGCAATCTCCGCTGTTTCTCATTTATCTGGTTCAGTACATCAACGGTGTCTCTGATTAAGGCCTCAAAGATCCCATCTGCCAACTGCATCTTTACACACAGTTCATCCTCGTCATAGTTCACCCACTGTGCTTCTTCCTCATGAAGTTCCTGCACCTTGGAGGTTAGAAAGGAAAAGGCAAAACAAACATTACAATTCTGTTGCTCTAGGATGATATCCCCTGCAAAGTTCCAGAAAGAGTCCAAAACAGTGCACATATGCCAACAATATATCTGTCTTTGTAAGAGATTACAGGAAACGCTTGGAATAGCAAAATGAACACAGATCTATTTGAACCAGGCTATTTCACTGTATGAACGTTTTCTACCTTTCACTGTAGTATCCATTTTAAAGGATTTCACATTCCCGCACAAGCTTTTCACTTGAAAGAACTCAGCTAATGGGATATTTTTGGCCAACAGCAGAAGCTCCATTAAAAAAGTCCCTAATTGTGTATTTGCAAGAAGCTGATTCCACGCAGTTTAAACTGGTAAGAAACCATGCAAAGGCCTTGAACAGGGGAAGGAGAAAAAGAAAAGACTTTACTGCAGTTCAGTTTATTTGAATAAGAACTAGAAAACCTAAAGGAAATAACTAACTTTTCCAATTCTTCTGTATAGGAACACAAAATGCTGGCATGTGTTGTATTACAACTCATTCGCACAGAATGCTCCATGCTTTGTTGGATTTGACAGCATTATTACAAATGGAATTTTGTACCATTACATCTAAAAGAGTAACTCAAAGAGTATTTATTTCCTTCTATTCCTAAATTGTTGACAAGCAAAATCCTGTTTTACTGGTCACTGGCAGACAGGTGTTTTAGTAACAGACAGAAATATGTAATTTCATTCAGCAAATCAAGTCTTATCGAGAGTCTCTCCAAACTGGACATCTCCAATTAAACTTATTAAAAATCTGGCTAAGTGACCATTTCAGTATTACAGATACATCCTAACAAAGCTCCAACTTTCAAGAAAATAGAGAGTGGGTGCAAACATCACTCATTTAAAATGACAAAGAAAACCTGCTGAAAGCTCTTTCTCTGCTCAGCTCCAGCAGAAAGCTCCTCTGACCATAAATCCTACACTCTGAACTCAAAATGCATTTACACTGTCCACATAGACAGGTGGGCCAGACACCTAGACACTGCCAAAACAAGGTTAAAACATACTGAAAATCCACTAATGCAGTATCAATATGTAACAGTGTCGTGATCTAAAGAGAACAAGAGCTATAGCCCCAACAACCTCTCCCCCTCTTTTGCCTGAAGCTAAACCACCCGGAAACTTGTCTGTTCTGAAGGTGACAGCTGCTGTAGCATAATGATGATTCAATAACCCAAACACAGTGTGAAGCCCAAGAACAGGCTGCTATGGGAACCCCAGGGAACCGGCACTCCTTCAGGGTTTGTAGCCATTCATAAGGCTTCAGTTATACATGGGTTTTCAGTCTGACAGCTCCTTTCTCCCTCTCAAGAAAGCTTGGGGAGAGGGGCGGGGATTTCATCCTGCAAACAGCTTTGCAGGAGTCATGCTTACAAATCTCTGTGCTACCACAGCGAGCACTCCTCGTTTCCCATAGGGCTGTCAAAGATGAGGTGTTGACGGTTTCATTATGCTTCTAACTAATAAGGAATAAGCAGCAATATTGGCAATCAAACTTTGAACGAGTGTTGGAGGTGAAAAAATAATTTAAATCGAATGCTAACAAGCGGCAGATAACTGGGTGTAAGTTTGTGTGGGGACGAATGTCTGAAACAGACTTCTGAACTCTCCCTCAAGCAGAAGCTTGCTGCCTGCAGCCGGTATGTGCTGGTTGTAAATTTTGATAAACCCTGGACTAAACAACAGCAGTGTGTCCCAAGTCCTCCCAGTCCTCCCATCAATAAAGAGGCATAAGATAGAAGCACCAATGTGGACGCTGATCATGTGTTGTGTGTCTGCATCACAGACCATTTAGATGAGGAAAAGCAAGAGATAGGGGTCATGAAAAGAAGAGGTGGTGCCAAAAAGAAGGGTTCCCAAAAAGCAGAAGTGGTCTGGGAAAGAAAACAGGGGCCCCAAAGGGAGAAGGTGAAGATCCTGGGTGGAGGAAAGATCCTGGAAATGGGGGAAGATCCTGGAGATGAAGGAGGTGGGTGGAGACAAATGCCGGGGAACGCCCAGGGACCTTGACCGATGACATCCAAGACTGGTAACTGAGAGCAGCTGCACAATACCAACTGATGCGATTTTCTGCCCGACCCTCCCAGGCCAGCAGCAACCTTGCTGCTGGGAAGTGAATTCGAGACCTAGTGAACGTAACACTGGGGGTGGGGGGAAGCAAGTGAGTAAAATAATCAAGCAGGTTAAAAGCTCTGATCTCACTGGCCCTTAAACCCCAGTATCCAGATCCACACTAAGCTGCTGTTTATTCTGTCTCACCTGCAACAGCGTTATGAGACAGTTCCTTTACTGTGCTCCGGGGGGGGGGAGGGGAAGAAAAAAGAAGGAAAAAGAAAAAAAAAGAGATTCATGTGATACAGAAACACAAGTAAATGGGAGAGGACAAGGTAACTTGATCCAGGCAGAGAAAGGCTGGATGTTAAACAGCAGCAGAAAGACCAAGAAAGAAAAAAACAGTATCAGTGATTAATTTTCTCTTGCCTCTATCATTCCCCTCTTTCTCAGAGGCACAGTGCACAATTTCCTTTGGCATTAGGAGGACTTCCTTGAGCATACTTTTGGAAAACTAAGGGAATGTGCAATTTGCAGCTGCAGGCAAGTCTTGTTTATAGTGTATTCAGAACACATGTGGAAACTGCCGTGCTGCTTTGCAGTCCTAGCTGCAGACATCTGAGCCAAGACAGTTGCAACTGCTTTGTCTCAGAAATGTTTGATCCATTTGTTGCATTACTACAAACTGCTTCTAAGCAATGGAGACAGTTCGCTTATATTTGGCAACTATCGTGGCTTTCATGGAAGTGGGCTTTGCATTGTCTCCAGTACATGTGCAGCATTTAAGTTCTTGCAGATTCTCATGACAAAAGTAAAACTTCACATATTTGATACCAGGAAGTAAGCTCTCTACAGCAGAGAGAAACTGCATTTGGGCAAAGTCAGGAAAAAAACAGTTTTAATGAAACTGAATTGCATCCTACAGGAAAAGAAACATAGTGACATGATGCAGAAGGCTGTGTAGCATGGGTTTTGTATGCCTTTTTTTTTTTTTTTTTAAAACACTCAAAGAAAGAAGGGGGCATGCACACAAAAGAAAAATCAGGAGATAATGAGGTAGCATGATCCTGCTGGCCACAGTACCCAAAAAACAATGCTTAAAAGAATATAATCTGAAGGAACCTTCAGAAAGTAGATTAGTAAGTTTCAATTTCTGAAGGTTCCCATTCAAAGCCATGAATATGCGCAAAATAAACTACATTTAAGGAGTAAGTAGATCACTTGGAGACTGAAAAGTACAGAAATCCAGAAATAAACTACTGCCTTGGAAGAATGCCAGTAGGAGGAAGGCAGGCAGGTGCATTCTCACAGCCCTTCACTCTCAGAGTGCCTGGAAATCTTAAGATGCACGACTGTGCATACAAGCAGGCTTCGATTCTCTTCTTAGTGTTGCACTCCCCTTAGGCTTAGATCTCGGGCACCGCAGAAGTGGGCTTTCCAATTAAGCCAGCTCGATGGGAACAGCCTTGCTTTGTTGCAGAGTTCAAAACTGCATGGAGAGAAACATTCTAGCCATTAAGTCAACAGGTCAGAAGATCAGGTACTTTTCAGCACTCTGTTGGCAGGCTTCTCAGGTGGGAAAGCTAAACACATAGGTTTGGCAGTATCATGTGAGCAGTGCTTTGTCAAGCTCCGGACAAAAGGGAAGGGAGGGTAGCAGGGAAAGCAATGGCAGAGTTTGTGCAAACAGATCAGCACAGGGAGTTCTGGCTAAAGCCCCAAGTGAAAAAAAAAAGTCCTGGAAACAGTCTATTGTTAGCACCTGAACTTAAATAAGGAGATATGAGGGTTCTTGCTGTAGTTTAAAAAGAGGTTTTGAAAGGTGCAGGCAGCCCTGATGTACCGAAATGCGGCACCTCAGTCTACGTGTACGTTTCAGATTCTCCCACAGAGCACAGACAGCATACACATGATAAAGGTGGCAACACAAAGGGACATGAGAAGAAGAAAGCAAACACCTAAACATTCCTTTAACTTGATTTTAAACAAAGTAGCTTTTCATAAATGTGAACCTCCCATACTTGTTTACTGAGAGCCAAGATTTGCTGTAAATGTTAATAACTAGAGCAACTATCCAGCAGATCAGAGATCTCTCTTAAGAAACCCCAATACAAATGCTTTCTGAGGTCAGAGATGCCTGATCAAAGTTAACAGTGCTGCAAAAAAGGAGAAGAAGAAGATGTTTTTTTGTCACTGGCAGAAAAACATGGCTAGCTATATTGGTGTCAATGCTGGGAAAGTGCAGACAAAAGTGAAAATGCAACTAAAGATGCAGTGACTGGGGGAAGTAGCAAAGATCAAGGCAGGGCAAGGAGCTGAAGGACTAACCCATCCTGTTCTCCCCTTAATTCCCAGCAGGTGTGATGGCTGACTGCAGTCACCCACAGGACCCAGCATCATGGAGAGCACCAGTGCAGCGCAGGCTGCTTCTACTGCCATCCTCTTCCCCACAAGGCTGAACCTTTGGTGGAGACAAGAACCACTGGGAATTGGGTTTAGTATGATAAACCCAGAAGGACACATCCAGGGATAATCAGGGAGATATTAAGCTGGGTAGAACAGCTTGGCACTTGCTTCTGTGCCTTCAGAAGAAATAAAAGGAAATTCAGCAAACAGCCATGACTCCTGCTTTTAGAGCCACCCAACCATCCAGGCAGACAATGCCACTATTTGACAGTCGTTACTAATATGCTGGAGAAGGAGGCATACAACACAATCCCCTTCCTCTGTATCAAAAACCTCTCACTCTTAGTCATGCCTAGCTCCTGGATCAGACAGTATTGGACAGTCAGACGTGTTCAATCCTCTCATCGAAGTCACTAAAAATACATAGTTGTCTCAACAGAAAACTATCAAAGGATGTTTCCATTTGAAGGTTAGTTTTGCTTGAAGGGGAAATGAAGAAACTGGGAAGGACCTGTGCTCAAAGTTTAAATGCAAGTAACAGAAGCCTAAGAATGTTTACCTCTGCTTTAAAAAGATCATGTTTTATTTTAACAGTCTTTGTCTTTATAAGCAGCGAAAGAATGTGGAGAATTGAACAGCTCATATATGTACTCACATGACATCCCGTGCACATTGCAAGAGGTGTATATTGGCTAAATCTTCACAAAAACTTGAACAAAGCATTTTCAATTGTGATTCCTAAATAAGCTTCTACAGCACCTAAACCTACCAAAAAAGTCTTCTTTTTCAGGAAATTGCTGTGTTGTACTACTTGAATATACTTTAAACAAAATTTGGAAAACTCCAAAACTGACCTCTCAGTTTAGGGCTACACCGTGAGTTACTAGCAGATAGGCAGCAGATCCTGCACAGACCTATATATCCACCTATGACCTTGGATTTGCATTATCACAGAATTCATGACCTTAACTACAAGCTGGAGGCTGACTAGGAGACACAGAAAGCTATCTAGATACTTCATGTTTTATAGAGATTTTAATAAAACAAGATATGAGAGACTGAATACTATCTCCTTAGGTTTTCAGTTAGATGTTTCTCTGATAGTGCCTCACATTACAGTACAAATTTGTTAGCAATGCCACTGAGACTACCCTATTCCTAAAGCACGGCATACTGCAGTCTTCACTAGTTATTCCCAGTCTTCAGCTAAAATTTTATTACCGTGTTTTTGTGAGAACAAAATAAAATTAAACACATTATTTATTAAGCCAAGCTTGTCAGAGCTCCATTAATCTTTGATGTCTGGGGCTGCATGTAAATCACAGACCAGATCATCTGAACTTCAAACTTGTTCCACCTAAAGCACTTTGGATGCCTTCAACTAGAACATTTTTTTCCAGTCAAGAATCTTTCTTTCCAGGTATGGTTCAAAGAAATTAGCAAATTCGTACACAAGCATAATAGTTGTACTATTAGTTCTCTCAGGGAATCTAAACATAAGGCTGTTTTGTGCATGCTTTAGCAGCCTCCATATCCCAGAAAGGAGCGCATCCCAGAAGCAAGCAGGTCCTATACATAAGATATTCTATTTACATACAATTAAAATTAAATCCCTGGGGAAAAGCCTGTGTTGGAAACCTTCCACTGATGGGCAATTAAAAGACCACACAACCCATGACTCGAAGTTACTTATACGTGTGCGTGTGTGGAATCAATTTCATGTATAATTAAGTGAAGCACAATGTTAATGACGACTCATATTCCCAAGCAGAACCTTCACTATCATTATAGCCAATAAAGATGTTAATCACCCTGCAATACAAGCCAACAAGTAACTTTCAAAAACTAGTACACAGCCAGACATGCTCTACCTTATGCAGTTTTAGCACTGAACTGCCTCTGCCCCAACGGCAGCTGCATTCACTACTTTATGACAAGTACTACAGGAGCAGAAGTCCTACTTGTTGCTTAGCTTTGAGGAAACGCTTAGCTGTGGATCCCAACTGGCAGATCGGTTACCTTGTACTACGGATTACCGTGTCCCATACTGTCTCTTCAAAGTCTTTGCTGTTCTAACCCAACGATTTTACTAACCAGATTCAACTGAAAGGTTACAGATCTGGTCTGTTAAGTTCTCAGTGTCATGGTCTCCAATTAAACAATATTACTTCAAAATAAAAACATTTTAAATTGAAGTAAGAAGAAAACCATATTCCCTTCCCAAAGAAAAAGTTTACTCTCCTTTCAGTCAAATATTTCAGTGTTTCCTTCTGTAAATTCATGCTTTAAACTTTTGGGAGGGGGCAAATTTATACTCCAGTCAAATCAGTAGGCATGAACAGAGAATTCACTCAGGTCACCTTACTTCACTGGCACTGGACTTCTCTTTTTGTCAATAGGGTGCTCTCTAAAATTAAACACCTTTCTATCAAGACCTCATGTACACTTTGTATTCTTTAAACAGCATGATCAAATACTGAAAAATACAATCATATGTCACACTTCAGTTTGGTGGACAGTATCTGACATGATTGCTTATTTTCATCCACTGACCAGTATATGATCCACTCGGTCTCGTTTCTTCCGCCCAAATTTCATCATCTTCTGCCAGTCTGTTTTGTGATTAGGCTCCTTCCTCAGGCTGAACAACTTCAGTACTTCAGCTGCAATGAAGCTCTACAGAACAGTAAAGGTGAGATTTATCACATTTGAGCTAAAAAATGAAATGCATGCACAAAGTACCTACCCTAAAAAAGTCACATTATAGAATGCATAACAGCCTTCTGTTTAGCAAAGAGACATACGGTGTATGCAAGAAAGTTACAGTGAAAGTCTTTGAGGCAGCATCACACAGGCAGAACAATTATTAAATCCAGAAGGGGGGGGGGGGAACCTCACTGCTGTAACAATCTTGAGAACAAAAACTTTCAATCAAACAGTTCAGCAAACAGGAGATTATGACAATTCATTTTATGGGAGAATATTAAAGAAAAGCAGGGTGAGAGTTTGGTGTCCTTGTCCTGTGCCTCTGCTCCCCCCTGCCACACACTTTTGAAAGTCTCTCAACTAACAGAGTGATCCAGATACTATTTCTGTCTTTTCTAGACAGTTAACATGCTGTATCTTCAGCAGGTTAATCAAAATACAGTCACACACCACACCCCAGTTTCAGAAGAAACAGTACAGGTGGAAGTCTTCATTTGTTGACTGCTTTCGGGGAGACAGTTTTTTTTTTCAAATGTCCAGCCCTGCAAGTTTAACCTAGGTCCAGCCAGGCCCTAGCTTTTTGGGGTTTTGCCCTTTCTTGCGCACTACCACCAATAACAGGAGACCTCCTCTGGCTTGCCAAATACAACAATGCTCTCACCAGTCAAATTTTGGGTCCCTTTGGGCAACTCCCGCTGTCCTCAGTGAGGTTGGCACAGGTGTGTCTGAGTAAAAAAAATCCAGCTCATCCCATTTGGCCCAACCCTACCGTTGGATCCACACCAATATACCCATACAGAATTCCACTGAAATCTGCTAAAGCAGCAGTCTGTCAGCACACCAATTTTATAAGACCAAGGTCATCCTGGCAGTTCTGCACAGAAGACTAAGGTTTAAAAGCAACCAGTTCCAGCCAAAAGGACAGGGAGGCAAATCTGTTGAGTAAAAAAAGGACCATTTTGACAAACTCCCTTTCAGGTTTGTAATCTCATTTCTCTTCTCAACTCACCTCTTGTTGGATACACCTGTTAAGATCTTTTAACACTCAGCCAAGTGCCAGTACAATACTTTTTATCTCACTTTCCCTGCATGACAAAGATTTCTTCCTACCTTGATTTCATCCAGATCATTTGGATCTTTTACTCGGCGAAAGTAAGCAGATGCGATCCTGCATGGTTTCATCCAAATAGGCTGATTTAGATTAGGATCCTCAGCAAAGATTTCCCCAAAGATCTCTCTTGTTAAATCAAATACCACCTTAACAAAGAAAGAAGTAAAAGTTAAGGCTTCTGTTGCTCATGGTAGCATTCAAAGGGCAAGAACAAATGCCTGAAGACTGTACCTTTTTATAAACCTGCTTGTTTATCGTGTCTGTGTCCTGCTCTTTGAGGGTACTACTAAGATCTGTATGAAGGCTGAAACTTTGAAGATCATGACCCAGCTCTTTCAGTTTCCAGAGTTCCTCAGCTGCTGCATGCACCATACCTTCCACCTCCACCGCAGTGTGAGGCACCGCCAAAGGCTCCTCACATGGCTTTGTTGGGGCTTTCTGTGGTTCTACCTTGGGCAGCACTGCTGGTTCCTCAGCTTGCTTCTGCTGGACCTTACGGGAACTCAGGCCATAGTCCTCATCAAACCAGTCTTGATCATCTCCCAGCACACTTAGGAGCTCCCGATTGAGCTCCAGCTCTGCTAGTCTCTTGGCAAGCTCTTCCTGACCGCTGGCACCAAACACTGGACTCTCCTGTGAATTAAGAGCCACAGAGTAAATAGAAAAGCGGTGACACACTGTTGTCGAACTCAACTTAGATTTTTAAATGCTCTACTGATGTAATTGGCAATACATGCACAAATACTCAGAAAAATAATAAATAGCCCAGAGTAAAATTAGAAATGTTTTGATTCAAATACCTGGGGTTTCTACCACTCCTGATGAATGCTTTCAGAGGGTTCCTACAGAGCTTAAAAGACTGTGTGTCCTGCCCACTGTCTGTCCTAATGTTTAACTGTTTATGAAAGGCTGAGTGGTTTAAAAACCAATAATGTGACACATAACTTTTCACCACTTACCAGCAGCATCAGATCTAAATCAACAGCCTAAAAGCTTTTAGCAGGTGACAGGTGTTTTAGTGACTGAGCAGTGCTCACACTGGTGAAATCAGCTGAAGCTTTCTGTGATGACAATATATTGAGATCAATGGCAAGGCAGACAGGTTTACCGGGATCTTCAGCAGAAAGGCCAAGTCCTATATCTGTATCATTAATGGTCGTTCTGAGGAAGCTTGAACTTCCACTACTCATGATACATTAGTTCAGTGGATAGAGCAGTCTGACACCTTAATGACCTCCACAGCAACTAGTTATGTTTGAGGATGATTATTTCATATCAAGAACAGACAGAGGTAAGTTTACAGTCTATTGTATTTTGCCATTTTTAGAATAAAAACTGAGGGTAAGGATTAAATACAAATGGAACATGTAAGCAGAATGCAACCTAAATGAAGTATTTTTCACTTTCAAGTGCCAAAATGTGTCTTTCAGCCTGTAGGGCTACCAAAATGAGCTGTGAACTGGGATACACAAGAACACACATGTGAAAGACGTACAATCTCCACATCACCAAACAGAACTTGGGAGAACACAAACTGGTGCTACACAGCATTCCTAAGATTCAATCACCATCAGTCAAAGAACAATCGGCTCTTAAAATCAGTACAAGATGAATGTTACTTACTGGTCTGGGACACATGTCTGGAGAGGAAAGTTCTTCTCTTTCTTCTTCCAAATCGGAACTTAGAAAAAAGTTATTCAGTCCGTCGGGAACCTGCTTTTCTACCTGCTGGGATGGGGTACTGGATTCCTCCTTCACATCACAGAGCTCCTGGTTGCTGAGCTGGATTTTCTCATTCCTGACCTTCTTTATTTGCTGTAAGTGATTGACCGTGTCTTTCACAAAATCTCTAAGTAGACTGTCTGTCAGCAAACTGACCTTTTCCAGTTGGTCTTTTGACTTTTCCTCTCTAAGAGGTAGTCTAAGCTGGGCTTCTAACTGGTTCTTTTCTTTTGTCAGCAAATCCAGAAGTGGAGTTGCAGGCTTCTCCACAACTCCAGGAGAGAGATCATCTAACTTTTCAGCACATTCTTCCCCCAGTGTCTTCTGCCTCTCCAGTTTTTCAGAAAGGAAATCTGAGATGTCATCCAACTGAACAGTAGAAATCTCATCCACAACACCAGAAATGAGAGGAGCAAGGCTGGCCTCCTCTTTTACAGCATGCTTCAGATAATCCACCACTGACTGTTCTTGGGCAAGTGATTCAGTAGCTACAGAAATGTCCTTTATGCTGTTTGCTTTAGAAGATGATTCCTCATCAACCTTTTCCCCAGATGAGGCTTCTGAAACAGCTGTGTCCGCAGGAGCTTTATCCTGGGAATTGTTCTCTCTTGCATCTCTGCTCTGGATTTCATTCTCTTTGCCAGGTTTGGAACTTCCTCTGTCTTTCTGCTCAGCTTTGTGTTGCTTCTCCAGTCTATCATCAAAGAATGAGTCTTCATCCTCATTTGTGTCCAAATGGCTATCAATACTTTCTGTAATGTGAGAGACTTTTTGAGGAGGAGCAAAAATACCATGCTTTTCCTTGCAATCAAAATATTTAATACCATCATAAGTTCCATTATTGTTCCCTTCAGGTTTATCCAACTCCACGCCAGCCCAAAATCCTTTGGCAAACTTAGTCAGACCTTTGAATCGCAATGTTCCAGGTTGGACTTTACTCACAAGTACTCTATCACCAATGTTGAAATTTGGCAAACGATCTGTTTCTTCTGTGATTGAAACAGAGGCCCACAGCAGTGATTCGGTAGGGGCCAGTTCTTGCTCCACATCTCTGCGTTCAGTATTTTTTATAAGTTCTGTTGGGGACTTAAGTTCTAATAACCTCTCTGAATGCATGCTTGAATGCATGCTGCCAGAGAGAGAGAAAGACCTGTCACTGAGGTATTCACTGATTTCGCCATCGCTGCCAAGGCTGGTGGATCTACTTCTGCTGGTTTGCGTGTGCTGTGAGTGCTCTGTCAGTGACTGAGCATCCCCGTTAGGAGAGAGAAGAGATGCTTCAAAGTCATCTTTGTAACACTCCCCAGGAAGCGTTTCTTCAACTGATGCTTGTTTTCTGGAGGAGGATCGTTCGAAGTCTTCAAGGTATGATGACTCTTTTTGACTAAAGAGTTGTTCCGAAAGCAGATAACCTTTTTCCTCTGCTGATTTGCTCAGTTTGCGAGAAGGCTCTTCTGCACTTGGACCAGTTACAGCATCTTTATCTGCCAGTCTCTGTTCTAAGATTTCTTCCGTACCATAAAGACTTTCCACAGCCAAAGCAAAGAGTTCCTTCTGAGAGCGTCTGTTTTCAGAACAGAGGACTTTCTTTGCAAGGATGTCCCGTGAGGTCTCCTGGTCTTTATCTAATGTCAACAAGACATCAGAACTCTCCAAAGGCTTAACATGAGAACCTTCAATCTCATATTCCTCTGACTTTATATATTCCAAGTCTTCCTGTATCTCAGATTTATGGCTGAAGGCAGCCTCATCATTGGATGCATTTACCATATTGTTCATTGACCCATGGGATATCCTGCTAATGTCTTTCATGTCTTTGAGAAGAGATGATGAGGGTACGTTATCTAAGGAATCACCAGATCCTGCTCTGGAACTCCTCAGTGACATTAAAACCAAGGAAGATATTCTAGAAGGTTCTTCTGCATGAACATCTGTCACAGCCACCTTCTTGGTGTGTACAAACACAGATCTCTCAGTTCTTGATGACACAGCATCTCGAAGGAAAATAAAAAGTGAATTACAGCAGATCGTATAGCCCGCATTGTTTTACTGAAAACTGCAACCATAGGCAACAAAATTAACATCAAGGTTTCTATGCTAAAAGAAGATACAAACTTGGAAACATATATTCCTAGCTGTCCTATGAACATGAGCAACACTCCTTCAGTTCCAGGGTTCTAACACTTTCTTGCCGATTCTGTTCCTTGTACCAGTATTTCATAAAGCCATACAATACTGAGCTCAAGGTAAGGGCTCAGTTATTTGTCTGCAACCCACAAATACAACCAATATTAGAATGGCAGAGATAATGATTAGATAATGATCAACAGCAAAACATTGAAAAGTATCTAAAAAAACCCCTATTCCTAAATTCTTCATTATTTTTGGTTTCCTTACTTTCCTCAAGTGATAAGGGAACAACAAACAAAAGAAAGGAAAAAGGTTATCACTTAATTATGTATTCACACAGATCTCAGCAAGAGTAAAACTAAATACTGAATATACAGGAAACACCAAAAGCAGAAGCCTACTAAATAACAACAGTAAAAAATATAGCTTGATAATTATGGTTTTATGAAGTCTGAATCCTCTCTTAAAATCTCCTCTTGAATCAAGAATGAAAAGGTTAAAGAATTTTAAAACAGTCTTCAAGATCTTCATCTGTAGTACAGATTCTTCAAGTTACATACCTGCATGCTCTGAAATGGATTCCAAAGATGCTTTGGATCTCTCTGACTCAGCCAGTGATTTCCAGTTTTTAGCTGTCTCAGGCCTAAAGTTGAAAAATCAAATTGCATGAATCATGGTTACACCAGAGTGTGTTGTTTTGGGGTTTTTTTAATAGATAAAAATGGAAATACAAGCATCTACAATTATAATACCACATCAATGATAACATAAACAGTTTGCTTTGTCAACATATTGTGATCTTAGAAAACAGGAATGGGGACAGAGAGGAGAGTTTGACGAGACCTGGAAAGTAATTATTTTAAAAGACTAATCAAACTTTAAGCCTTTTTTGCAGCCAAAAAAAGAGAAAAATAAAATAACTTCTTTTTTTCACTTGAATGGACTAAAATTGCACCATCTGCTGGAGAAAACAAAACACTTAAAAATACAGTAGGAAGTGCAGAAATCAGTTGAATTCTCTACCTTTTAAAACCTAAGATCTAAACCAGATTTAAGTTGCAAAGATGAACGGTTTGCCTCACACAGTGCAGCAGGCATCATGAGTGACCAAAATGGGAAAAAAAATCTTCCAGGTCTGTAATCCATACAACCATTTGGCATAATTCTTGCACAACTGAAAATTATTGTTCAGAAAGAACCTGAAAATAGAGTCACAGAATCATAGAATGCTTTGGGTTGGAAGGGACCTTTAGAGGTCATCTAGTCGAACCCCCCCTGCAATGAGCAGGGACATCTTCAACTAGATCAGGTTGCTCACAGCCCCATCCAGCCCAACCTTGAATGTTTCTAGGGATGGGGCCTCTACTACCTCCCTGGGCAACCCATTCCAGTGCTTCAAAATAGGACCTGAAAGGCTGGGCAGGACAAAAATGAGATGGATACAATTACAGGG
Organism: Fregata magnificens; assembly: GCA_013389945.1. Classification (NCBI taxonomy): domain Eukaryota; kingdom Metazoa; phylum Chordata; class Aves; order Suliformes; family Fregatidae; genus Fregata; species Fregata magnificens. Next base: position 163,338 of record WAAD01040916.1, on the reverse strand, counting down.
ACAGTACATCTTATCTGTTTTGGGTCTGATGAGACCAGCAAATGGGTCAACTGGATACTGCCACTGTCCAGTGCATTGAGGAAGAGCAGCTACCAGCTTTCGTTGCACTCGTGGTTTCTGCTAAAACAGCGTTCACCGCGGTTTCAGAATAATCTCAAAAAGAAGGAGAAATCCCAGTTACCTATGGAGTGGTGGTGCCTTGATCTTAGGTTTTTCAGCAACAGCGGAGGATGGAGTTTTAATCTGAGGTTTGGCTGTGGGTGATGCCTCCAGGTCTTGGCTCAGCTCTGCTTCAGTTTTCTTGATAAACTCATCATATGACTGCACATGGAAAACAGTTACAGCTGTTAGTCCTCTACGCCACAATCACAATTCAGCAATCAAAACCTATTAAATGAATAAAGGATACACTCGGTTTCTCTGTAAAGCAACCTATTTAACTTCCTAAAGCTCTACAGTTGTGAATCCTAGAAATTTTCATACTTCACTTTCAAAAACAAATTACATGAGCATCACTCTTTAATCCAAGCCAGGATACTAACGTGTATAAACATACATAAGCCCCCTGAACACTGCTAGTAAGTAATTAAACTACCATTAAAGATATAAATTTTAAAAGGGAATGGCATTTTTGCCTCAAGGCTCTGGTTCATTATTGAAAACAGTTAAATAGCCAGAACACAGTCATACTTCTATCACAATAATGTGTCTTTCACAGCTGTTGATACAATATTCTGCCAACACCATCCATATTATAATGATTTATCCAAGGCTAACAATCTTTTATTTTGCCCTTCTTCCTACTTTTCCTGACCTCCAGTTGTTTGATCAAACTGGCTTCCTGGGCCTTCAGTCTCTCCTTTTGTCTCTTCTTCTGTTCCTTTTTCAGCTGGTAAACCACAGACTTCCTTTTCCGTAGTTCATCCTTCAGGGCCCTGATCCGTCCTTCAATGTCACTTTGATCAGATGTGGTTTCTGAAAAAGTTTAGTCTTAGTTTTTGTAAGCTTGCACCTCACAAAACAGTTCTATGCAAAGCAATAAGCAAGTCTTTTAGTAAATACAAAATATGGTCCAAGCAAAATATCAAAGAATTTAATGTCAACATGTTAATCTTAACATAATAAGACCCTTAAAGTGGGATCTCTGTATCTACTATATAACATATGAAGAAGTGGTGCATCTTATTTGATTTAGAAGAGAAAAGCTCTGATACATACAGTAACTTGTTACCAAACTTGTTCACATCAACAGCCCATGTTTATGCTGCTACCTCATTAATTGCTTACCACATCAGCTGTTGCAGAAATTAATTTTTTTCTGACATGTTTACAAATATGAAAACTCAAAGATGCATACCAAAAATATATTTGAAATATTTGTTTACAATTGCAATAAACCGTTTCAAGCTACAGGGTACACTTCATTGATGAGAATTTCACCTGGAACAGTGGACTCCAAAAAAAGTTTAGGTTTCTGGCCAGTTTAGATTTTCTGCCACCTAGACTAAATACATCTATGAAATGGAGAGCTGACTGGTCAACAGTTGGAAGGAAAGTGAATGTGAACAATGTAGAGATTTTCACTGTTGTCAGGCCTCAGGATGACAATTTACTCAGGGTGAATGCAGGCAGTGTTGAGCTTAGACACGTGGTAGACTACTCAATAATAGCTTATACAAAACTACTTGGCATATCTTTGCTCCAAGTTCAATTCTACAGAGCCTGCTATGATGCCATTACTGACAGTAGCTATTTTCCACCTGAACAATTTTTTTCTTAATCGTTATCCTTAGTAATTTTAATAAGATCTTCTCCATTCCTCTCCATCCCCAGAACTCCCTGCAACTTGGCCTTCCAGTCCTTCTGATGATGTTCTACCTCTTTTCCCTCAGGACACTGTCCCCAGATACTTAGATCCATTCTCTGCATGATAACCCCACTCTACCAGTAACTCTGCTACTTTCATTATTTCTGTTGTAACAACCTCTTAGTCTCTCAGACCTCTCAGACTTTATAGAGAGACTGCCTCAGTGTCTCATTACTCATTCTCTTCCACCCACCTGATTATGTCCACTTGTTTCTTGTTTCAAATATATACCAACAGTGCAAAACAACATCCTTGTCCCAGATTGGTGTTACCACAATTAAGTATCAAAAACTCTTCAAAATATTTATCTGACATAGTCTTACTGGAGCTCCTCCCTGCGGCTGATGTCCCCCTTCCTCTTCTATAGCAGCAGCTGCAGCTCCTAAGAAAAGGATCTTGGCTAGTGTGCTTTTCTAATGCTCAATATTACCTATAATGGTTTCTGGACCAAAAGGCTTGGATGCTTATAAACACCAACTGCTTTACTGAACATCCTAGAAAGTAAGTCACCGGTATTAATTGGTCAGCTAGCAGGAACAGCAGGACATTTTGCTAATCAATCTCATTTCTGAAGTCAACAAACCACCATAATGAAGGATTTCATCATCAAAAACAGCCAGTAAATACAATCAAACTACTGTATTCTTTTTCCATTAACAACTGTTGTTAACCATTTAGAGAATTAAAAAAAAAAAAAAAACCACCAAAAAACCACCAGCACAAAAAGGATGGAATCACACTTGCTAATCAGGAGTACTTCATGATGACACTGTAATTAACAACTCCTCCCAAATAGTAAGTGACCACTATGTAATTATAGCTTTTCTTGATCAACTCATAAGGGAAAGATCTGCACATGCTTTCATCTTTGACGATCTTGTCTACGCACGCATCAGACTGACATAGCAGTGACTTCATTACTACTCAGCAACTTGGAAGATTTGTCTCTTTACAATGGAATGATTTATTGTGAAACCAGCACCATCCTCATAGACTTCCCACCTCTTATACATTTCTTCAGCATTTAAAATCAAAGATTGTAAATACTTTATTTAAAAAAAAAGCTGCTTTTAAGGATCACTGTTGCCTGCTCTACTTTTCATAATGGCTTCCTTACGTAGTTTCTCAGTCAGAACTTGAAAATAACTTTATCAAGTTGCTGAATGCTTCACTGTGTTGCAAACTGCCCTCCAGACAGAATCCCAATACAAATTACTCAGTGCAAATACCTAGGTGTTACGTATTCATTTCTCTATCCAGCAGGAGAACAGCTGCCTCAAAATTACTGTGTTTCTATTCCACTTACATACATATTAACAAAAAAAAAAACCCCAACAGCATAAAAGGTTATGCTCGCTACATCAAGCACCACAAAGACTGGATACACACGCACACCAGTAAGTTATCTGTCAACCACAAAAAACAGCCAGCACATACAATAGAACCACCTAATTCTTTTTCCACTAAAGACTTACTGATCATTTAGGGAATTAAAAAAAACCATGCAGGAAAATGCTATCTCGTTTGCTAATAAGTATTTTATGATGCTACATCAACTGCACTATGGAATACAAGACGTTTTAGAGACTAAAAGCACAGCAAGGTTCAAAACAGACTTCACAGCTTAACAGAGCTGATAATGGTGACCCACTGAATGGTAGTTCTGGAAGTCCTGCCATCCACATGACTAACAGACTGCGAGAGC
>WAAD01040916.1:110908-153084 GCA_013389945.1 Fregata magnificens | reverse complement strand
TTCACAGAAAAAAAAAAAAAAAAATGCAAAACCACATCTGGCACCTATGAAACTAGAAATCTGGGGGAGCAAAGAAGCAGCAGCAGCACTCAGATTATACCAGCATGATTTCAGAGTTTATTTCTATGGTACTAACATAATGCACTTTATCCATCCATTCCAAATAATAACCCAGAAGCATTAACCAGGTGCTCTAACCTGTACTTGTAACATTTATAACCAAGGTACACTGACTGTAACCCCAAAGTAGACAGTTTCAGCAGCTGTTCTGAAGTAGTGACCAGACAGTGGGAGCAAAGTGAACTGTCTGTCTGCCACTCAGAACACAGTAGGAATAAGAGATTAGAATCATAGAATGGTTTGGGTTGGAAGGGACCTTAAAGATCATCTAGTCCAACCCCCCCATCAGGGGCTGGGACACCTTTCACTAGATCAGGTTGTTCAAAGCCCTGTCCAGCCTGATCTTGAACACTTCCAGGGTTGGGGCATCCACAACTTCTCTGGGCAACCTGTTCCAGTGTCTCACCACCCCTCAATGTAAAAAATCTCTTCCTTATATTTAATCTAGATCTACCCTCTCTTAGTCGAAAACTACTACCCCTTGCCCTGTCACTACAGGCCCTGATAAAAAGCCTCTCTCCATTTTTCTTATAAGCCCACTTTACATATTGAAAAGCTGCAATAAGGTCTCCCCAGAGCCTTCTCTTCTCCAGGCTGAACAACCCCAACTCTCTCAGCCTTTCTTCATAGGAGAGGTGTTCCAGCCCTCTGACCATTTTTGTGGCCCTCCTCTAGACCCACTCTAACAGGTCCATGTCCTTCTCATACCGGGGACCCCAGAACTGGACGCGGTACTCCAGGTTGGGTCTCATGAGAGCAGAGTAGAGGGGAACCATCACCTCTCTCCACCTGCTGGCCATGCTTCTTTTGATGCGGCCCAGGATATGGTTGGCTTTCTGGGGTGCAAGTGCACATTGCCAGTTCATATGCAATTTTTTGTCCACCAGCATCGCCAACTCCTTCTCTGCAGGGCTGCTCTCAATCCATTCATCCCTCAAGTCTATATTGATACTGGGGATTGCCCTGACCCAAGTGCAGGACCTTGCACTTGGCCTTGTTGACCTTCACGAGGTTTACACTGGCCCATTCCTCAAGCCTGTCAAGGTCTCTCTGGATGCCATCCCTTCCCTCTGCACCACTCAGCTTGGTGTCATCCACAAACTTGCTGAGACTGCACCCAATCCCACTGTCTATGGCATTACCCCACTTTGCATCTCACAGTATGTTTGATACCTCTCTGGTCACTTCATTGGCCGATTTGACTGATAGGTGGTTTTGTCTGTTAAAACATCTGTTTGCATGCAGTTTGTTTTCTCTTATCAATTCATCCCAGGCCCACCTTACACTTTTGCAGGAGTTATTTATATAAAACAATTTATTTTCCCGTAGGTCTCTCTGCCTAAAGTAATATTGTAACCTAATTCCCTCTGGTAAGCAGTCTTATCCAGACTTTCTGTATTCATCTAAAATCCAGCAGTATAGTTTTTAGAGATCTGAAGCCCCAAGATATCACGCTGGAGCAGCTGAAACCAGTATAGGAGATCAAATATTAAAGCAGACGGGTCAGGGCACGGTACGGTGCTCCACGAGGGCTTCTGAAGCTCTCTGCGGTGCTGCTGACTTCTACAGAGACTACATTATCAGACCCCATTTTGCTGCATGCTTGTAATTATTGCTGCATATTGTTATTATTGTGTCTTGGATTTTTGGTTTGCCATTCCCTTATAGTGCTTCTGCACTAACAGCATGCAAAGAGCATTGCCGATAATAAATAACCCCTGATTTAAACATACTGTTATTTCAAAGGTTAGGTTATCTCTGTGACAGCTTGACATTCAAGGATCACAAAGCTTCCCCATAACAACAATGCACGGAATGATCTAATTATGCTTTGACAAGTCATCCCACAAAACAATTAGATGCAACTGGAGGTATTTTATCATGTTGTTTTGTGTGCAACATGTCAAAGACATGAAGGTAGGAAAACTTTAAAATAAAAAATGCTTTCAGGGCGAGTGGTTGCTGCTGGGGTAACCTCTCTGATTCCCTTCCCTTCCTCCTCCCACTCCCTTGATGGAGGCTGACTTCTACCAGCTGAGGTTGTGACTCTTAAAAACTTTCTGTCTGCTTTTAGCTATGGCAAATTGTTTAGGAAAATCCTTTTAGCGACAGGAGAATTTGGACCAAGTGGACCTGCGGCTGCAAAATGCAGCAAATAAGTTTCCTGAAATATTTGATTGAATTTGCCTCGGTGTCTTCCTTCGGTGTGCTGCTGCACTCAAGCCTTACTGTGCTGGGGCTGGCTCTCTGCTTGCTAGCACACCCTATGCTCCTTTGCACTGGAAGTAAAATGTATTTCCACCCTTATAGCAATATCTTGTTCACACGTTGTTTTGATTTCAGTGGTGCTGCTGGGCAAGGCAGGTGGAGCGGGTCAAAAGTGAGACAAGGAGCTTCACAACGCATAGTAGCTACGGTGCCCAGGCCAGGTACATCTCTGGAGGGATGGCAGGAGAGCCATTCCCCATCGCCTGGAGCTCCCAGGGCTGTGACACTAGCCTCTGGACCCAAGCCAGCTCCGGCAATGGCAGGTAAAAGCAGGGCTCTCCTCTGCTCCATCTATCTGAGGTTCAGTCCTGGTACACGTTGCACCACCGTGTGCACGCTGAGCCCACGCAGCCCAGAGTGGCTCTGCCATCACTTGACGGTTCTTCCCAGCGCGTCTTCTTCTGGCAGTGCAATGCGAGTGTGCAAGTGCAGAGGGTTTTTCATCTCAAGGCCCTTAGTATCCAGCTGCAAGCTGGACAAGGGCCCACAGGTAAGGCAGCCTTGCTCTGTATTGCCTATATCAGGTTTCCTTTTGGCATGAACTCATTTCCAGTAGTAGGAATAAAGAAAAAGAGTGACTTCCCTGGCTAAGGTAATTTCCGATGGATGGTTCTGGGGAGAGCTTCCCTGCAGCAGCTTAATTGCTACATGCATAGTGTAGGATCCAAAGGGTTCCACCTCGGTGCTCTTGCAGGGATGTCTTCTTTTATTTTGGAGATAGACACACTTATATGCCTAGTTTAGGAGTCATGGTGGTGTTAGTTGATGGTTGGACTTGATGATCTTAGAGGTCTTTTCCAACCTTAATGATTCTATGATTCTATGATTCTATGATTAATAAAGATCCGGAAACAGTGAGGAAAGTGTCAAAAACATTCACTGATAAAGAACCTCTTGACTTTCTAGGACTGAACAGAGCATGCTCTATCAAAGAGTCTATCACTTGAGAAAGATACAGTTACCTGACCAATTGGTTGTAGATATACAGCTGGAATTTGGGGTGGAGGTTGGGAAAACAGACACTGAGAGAGGCCCAGTGGTGAGACGTAAAGACAGAGAAGAAGTAGTGAACAGGAGAGCAGTGTCTACAAAATAAGGAGGAAGAGTTTAAAACTAAGATAGCAAAAAAGGCAGAAAGAACGAGAAAAGGATAGCATCTAGCAAAGAACTTTAAAATTAATTGCACTTAACATTGTATAGTTATTACCCAACATCTGAAGTAGAAAAACTATACACTGTTATGCAGAAGGTAACAGCACACATACACTTATAACACTTCATTTTCTGTTAATTAAAGGCAAGCTACTTTCACACTGCTACATTTTTCTTTAAATTTTGGAAGGAGTTTTATTACTTTGATGCAGACTTCCACATGCACTGGTTAACATATCTCAACCTGATCTTTTTGGAACTCCTGCTGTTCTAACCATCGATAGAGTATATTATTAGCATCAAATAGCATGTTGGTTTTGCAATATGAACAACTTTCCTAGCTTGAAACTTTAAACACATTTTCATTCACCTGGTGAAACCTCAGTAAAGTTGCTTCTCCAAAGGTGAACACCAGTGAAAGGGGAAAAAAAAAAAAAAAAAAGAGATTAAATAATGTATTTTTTAAAAATGAGCAATTCCAGGAGAAGTCTGAGATATACCTGTAATTCAACTTCTAGCTGCTATTTTGGTTTTTTGCAACAAAGTGCAGACTTGATCTCAGAATACTCACGTATTGCCTCTTTCATTTGGAGTACTAACTGCAGAAAGATAATGCCTATTGTTTAAAAAAAAAATCTACATAAACTTACAGCTGTGCTTGAAATGGTATTTCCTAATGAATTACCATTTTAAGCTAATTCCTAATGAATTATCATATTTATAGAAAAATACGATGCTCCATATAGCTCTATCAACTACAATGCAAGGTAAGAAGCATACTAAGGAAAAGCAAAAGAAAATGAGCATTTAAATCAGTTCTTCTATTGCACAGATTATCATTAAAGTTGCATATGCAAGGAAGGCAAGGGGAAAGTGGTTAATTCTCTTTGACAGAGCATGCTCCTGTTCACATGCAGGCTACACAGATTGATCAATTAAAATTAAAACAGAACTATTCTTTCATTCCCCTTTTAGCAGAAGGGAAATATTAAAGCTGCCTCATAAGTAAAAAAGCCAAAGGATTTTCACTTTGCTATGGAGTATAGCAAATCCAGCATAGCAGGGTTTCCCGATTCCTTCCTCTAGTTCCTTTGTATTTGTTGTTCAGCTTCTTTCATTTTGCAGTATCTCGCAATCTGATTGATTCCCTTCAAAGAGCAGCTTCCTATCATTACACCCTGAACCAAACATCTTACTCTATTATGTTAATATTATTCTTATGCATTTACAAATAAGGACATTAAAAAAAAAGATACAAAGTTGGCACTGTTTTTCAATCAATAAGCACTGCTATCACTATCAAAATACCTGCAAAAGTTGTGCAAAAGCTATACAGTTATGAAGATCGAGTTCTAGAGAATCATTTATGTTTAGACAAAATACTACTTCCTTTGAACATATGTAGCGACCCAAGATAAAACCATAAAAACAAAAATACATGACCACAAATATTACACCACTCACAATTTCCACTTGTTCCTCCTAAAAGCAATTAAAATATCTTTAAGGGTAGAACATACTTTGCACCTACTACTATCCCTTGTAATAGTAAGAACAATTATTTATTAATATGTAATTCTTTCTGTAATCATAAGTGTTGCTTAGAAATGAAGGCACTTTGAAAAGAAAAGATTTCAAAAACAATATTGGTACTTGGTAACAAGTACCAACACTACTTGGTAAAAAAAAAAGCATAGTAAGTCTTGAATATAAAAGTGTATTTGTCATCTCTTATAGTATTAATACCACCTCAAAATTCATAAGCTGTAACTTGGTTTTGTAACACTATTATCACGAATTGACATTTTGTATACTGAATCTCGGGTGGAAAAAATAAGATAAAGACCCTCAACCCCCCCCCCTCAAAGCCCCCAAACCCCCAAACAAACAAAAACAACCAGAAGAAAAATCTTGTTTTCTTGAAACCCTAGAAGTCAACATGGCCTACAGAGCACAACCTTTTCAAGTCCCCATCTTATGCCATTTATCAACCTCAAAACATACTTCGAGAAAGAGTTTGCTGCTATAACGATGGGGTGGTTCTCACATGACTTGGAATGCCAAGAGTTTAGTTTTGGCAATATGACACTTGAGAAACTTGAAATAATTTGTGATTTTGGCTGTTCAGTTTACCAGATCCTACCAGAAGAGTAAGAATAAAATAGCAATCAATTCAGGCTAGACTATGAAGACCATGTAACTAGAATATGGTTTTGGTTTTTTTTCCCTACTTACACCAAATTCTCACTTACTACTACTGTTTTTTATCTTCATCACACACAAATACATGCAAGTGAGGCAAATGTGCCTCTCAAATGATTGCAAGCAAATAAGGTGCTAAGGAGTCACAGACATCTTGCCTTTACAAATGGCAGTGCTCCCTTTTTGATGTTTTATCCAGCTGTGTTAGGAGTCTTGAGAGAGAAAACATTACAAAGATCACCCATATGGACTAAAATATAGTGACCTACCTTGGTTATAAGTTCAAAAAAATTGTTTAAGCAAAGACTATTCCTTGCGGTAACTGGCAGAGGCCAGACTTTTAATGGGTTAGTTTCAGATAAGAATTTAAGGCTTCAAACTAATGAGCACATGCTGGTAAAGCATTTGGGATGTTTAGTGCGGACAAAGTAATTCCTACACTGAAAAGATGCAGAAACAATTTTTGATTCAAAACAATTTAACAGGTGAAATCAACAGATTCAGTCTTAGTTTTCAGACCCAGGAACTCCACATACACTTCATTATTTCCTCTGAAGACTAACAACCATTTTCAACATTTTTCCAACCTGTGGACCACACAGGAGGAAAAGAAAGGTCTTATTAACTGCCTGTCTTCTCAGCCACACAGATACCACCTCCATTAATTAAGAAAATACTTAGAGAATTCATCCCTAGCTGATTTTAATGCAATTAGAATTGAAATTCAGCGGCTGGATAATAAGGTAGAAATCACGTGCCCGACAAGCTCAGTGACTTTCTGTGAGCCAGATCTCAAACTCAGTTACTAGTTTTTGCATAAGACTATTGCTATTTATAACTTATGCTTCAATTCAAGATAAAAATTGGTACTGTAATTTCAGAGTCTCACTTCCTATATTTTTTCCCTCTAAAATAAAAGGGGAGATACAAAATACAGGCACTACTTTGCCCAACTGACTTCAAGTCTCTCATTGCAAGAGGAACTCTGACAAGATGTACCATCAAGCTGGAGCCCATCCAAGTTCCTTGTATGCACAAACATCAAAATCTCTTACACTGATGTGCTTTTACTGACTCTATCAAGTACAAAGATAATTAAAACCAATCTTCTGCAATAAAACCTTGACCGCATGATCTGCCACCTAACAATGTTTGAATCTCAGTATTCAAGCAAGAATTGTAGCCTTTAAAGTATTATATTCAAAGGTTAATATAGTTCTATTAATGCTTCCAATCAGCTATTTTTCAGGTGACTCGGATCAAAGTGTATGTAATATCAATACCTCTAATTTTTCTGATGGCCATTTTTAGTGCAGATAGCGGCCAAACCAACTCGTTCTATTAAAATAGTAAACTTTTGTATAAGAAAAAAAAAATTAGTTACTTTTCATCCATTCTGCTGCGCATTTTTTTAAGTTTCTGCATAATGCTACTAGTCTCACTGCTGGAGATTGAGATTGGGGAAGGGCTGCGTGTTTCTGCATCAGTTGGAAGTGGGCTAGAACCATTGCTCTGCTTGATGTCATCCTCACTGTGAAGTTCCTGCAATTAAGTGTTAAAAAAAAAAAAAAAAACCAACATTGAAAGCGGGAAAAGTCATTCTACCACTTTTTTAAAAATTGTGTTAATTTAGGTTATTTCTCCCAAGAGTACATCAAAGACTATTTCAAGTAAGTCTGTCCACCTGCAGATTCGACTTAATTTTCCAACTTCATTTTTATTTGACACAAAGTTTTTAGTACACCCCTTTTTCTCCATAATTTAAGTTCTCCCTTAACTGCACCTACAACAAAAACCCCACCATAATTCAGTTACCCAAACAGGAAACCAATCCTTTCTATACTACTATTATTCAACCTGTGTCTCCTCAAAATTTCGTGAGGAAGCAGACAGTTATCAAAATCCCATCTTGCTATCTCATAAAGCAGATGCAAGAAACTTAGTGTAATGACACTAACACACACACAAAGCAGCAAGTTTTAGGTTTAGCGCTTACGTTTAGTTCTTTGGGGCCTGACAAATAATCAAACACAATCAGCATCAACACACTGATATTCCCAAAGTCATTAATTAAGCTTGAGAATTAACAATCACTATCTACTGCCCAGTTAGAACAAAACCTTTTATAACTTCTCCAAATGCATTTCCTTAAAGAATGCTTTAAAGAAATTAAACATAAAATTGCCGAGATAAAGAGGATGAGACCATCTGAGGCAGACAAAACTTCCAAGTGATAGGTCCAATTTAGTAGCTTTCCATTCCTATAAACACTGTAGTCAAATACCAGCTGCACAGCCAAAGAGGGAAGACTCCAGCTTCTGTACTGAACACTTACCAGCTTGTTTTCTCCTGCAGACTTTAGTTTTTCCTGCAGTTTCATTGTAGTCTGACGGATTCGTTCTATTTCTGCCTGCTGTTTAAGGATCAGTTGTCTCTCCTTCCGAGCAGCCTTGTTAGCCTCTTGAAGACGCTTAATTTCTGCCTTTTAGGTATAAAAGATTAAGCATAAGAACTGTGACATACAGCTCTCAAGAACACATTCTGAAGTTGCCACAGCGTCCACGCTATGAGTCTAAAATGACTGAAATCATATGAAGTAACTAGCCTGAACTTCAGCAGCAAAGAACAGATCAATTAATACATCGAAGTCTCAACCAGTGAGATTACTGATACAGAAGGACCCTTTTAAACAATGTGTTAAATACTATCAAAATGCAAATAAAACTTACTGATAAGAAATACTGCTAGCTTCCTATCCAAAAGCCTGGTATAGAGTTTTCTCAATTCTTAGCTTTTACAGCGTCTGAAACATTTAATGGCTGCACAGGGTTTTCAACAGAATTTTCCTAGAGGGCATCAGTTACCTTCTCCTGCTGTAATCTCAACAGCAAACCACGCTGCCTCTTTCGAATAGGAGGCATTTTATCATCCTCTCCCTTGTCTCGCAAATGCCTGCAAATAGATTGGAAGAAAGGATTAAATAAGGAAAAAGTGTGCAACAACAAGCCTTTTACTCTTTAAGGTAAAAAAAGAAAAGTTTACTTTTCCTAACCTGCAGAAGAGTATATATCTGTACTTAATCGTTGGCATTCTCTATAGTGGAATATTTTGTACTGTTTAGTCAAAGACACACACAGTTAAAAGGCCTGTGCAGTAATACGAGATCTCACAGGAATGGGCAGAAGTACTGCAGAGGTAGCATGCTCACCATTTGAGAAAGACAAAAGAAAGGACACTTGGGTCACTACCTCACAATCCTTTATCAAACTCAATGATAAGCAGTTGGAAGAAAATGGAAAACAATGGTATTCCCATGCAGAGTGACCACAGAAAAGTATTATTGATTAAATCTAGCCTCCACTGTTTAGTAGTATCACTAGGTACTTTAAGTGGGATTCCAGGACAAAGCATATATTAGGTTGGAAACAAATCATTAAGGACCACACGTATCCAGATTCACAAAATCTGGCCTGAGTCAACTAAAATGACCTCAGATAGACATCAAGCAAATAAAGTTCTAGCTGTTTGACACGTTTATACATTCTTGAATTAAGACTTGTAGCGTAATAGTTGGGAACCACCTTCTCTGACTGACAACAAATACCTGACGTGCTACTGTTTCAATGAAATTCTCTTTTATCAAACCGCATTCAATGTGAACATCAAAGCACACTTACAAACTGGGTTCTGTTCTTTCCAAGTGACAGTAACGTTTGTATAGATTACTAATGTCAGAAGACTAGTTCAACCATTGATACTTAATAAGGGAGAGGTGGGGTGGAAGCAAAATCTTACAAAAAAAAAAAATTAAGTAGAAGTACAGGAAAACAGTCAGTCAGCAACAGTGTATATTCAGAGCTGCCTTACTTCTTCTGGTGTTCCAGCCAAGCTAATTCAGCCTTGGTCTTCTCTTTCAGAGCTTTCTCCCGGAGCCGAAGCAGTGAGGACTGATGAGCTGCTCGCATTTCCTCCTCTTTCATGTACTGTCTTACCATCTCCATGGTAAATTTAGAGAAACTATCTTGCCCCCCTGAGAATGGCATGCTTAGCTCCTGGAAGGCAGAACAAATTTGGCATGATTTGATAATACAGAAATTCCAAGGCTTTTTTCAATTACAAAGTGTGTGTGTGTGTAGACAGATACACACACACACACACTAAAACAGATGTAAGAAGGGAAGCTGTTTCTTCTCTTTGAGCTTTGTGTAGACCAGCTGCTTCTGCCCTGGGCTGCGTGACAGTTTTGGGATGTCCCCTCTTGGGCCAGAGAGATGAAGCACCCTCTTGTACTTCCTAGCTGTGTGTAAGAATAGTAGGAAGACTTAATCCACTGGGCTTTTATAACCTACCTCAAAGAGTCACTCCTCTTCTCCAAAGCCACAGGAGAACAGGTAGAGGTCTGGATGGACTGTTCCATAAGTCAAGTCATCGCATTTGTACAACAGTGACATACAGCACAATTCATACAACTCTGTTTTGAGATGCTCAAGGAACCACAGGGAGGAAAAGAACCCTAAAGTTCGCAAACACAACTAAGAACGGCTCACCTGAAGCTCATCAGCTTAACCATCTCAGTTCAGTTAATTTACCTTAACTATGGTTGCTTGACCTACCTTGATAGATGACAGAGCTGTTTTTTCTGGGGAGACTTCCTCATCCGAATCATCACGATTACCCCGTTTCTTCTCCAAGTTATTTCTGCGATGACTCTCAGAGGGCAGCAAAGACCGAAAAGACTTTTCCTCAATCTCATCCTCTGTCATGGACTCATCGAATTTCAGGGAATACTCTGTTGCAACAGAAGCAGAATCTGAGGGAAAAATCAGGGAAGTAGTTTTATGCTCAGGTATGTACCATGAAGGCAGTCTTACTCTGTCTCATCTCAATAAAGTTAGGGGGGCAGGAAAGACAGGGAGATAACTACTTTAATGTAGAAAAATGGGTGTTTAGAAAAGAGTGACCTTGAGTTAGGTCATGAAATACTGTTGTCTAGCTTAAAAAGACCTAATAGACTCCTGTACACAGGTATACTAGGGCTACTGAAACATTTGGTGTTCAGCCTGCATATTCAAAAAGTGAACACTTGGCTACAGCTAGCACAGCAGAAGGTTGAATGGCCCACAGACTCCTTCACTCTGATGCACAGAATTTCAAAGGTTCCCATCTCACCATGCCACCCATCCTCTGTTACCTCTTAAGAGACTACCAATCCACCTAGGGCTCAGCTTTCTTCACACATATTCCCTCATTTATTTCAGAAACTAATTCCGAAACAGCCCCTCCCTCCCCCCTTACCACCATGAGATTCATCACATACATACAATACAGCTAACCTTTTTCGTCTGGCAGTGATAAAATACTATCACTCGGCAAGGAATCATCCACACCAGTATGAGCCTGCTCTTCAATACTGCTAGTTATCTTTTCACGACGGGAAAGCTTTTTCTCATTCTCCTTAGAAGATGGAACTGAAGGACTCTCTTGGCGGCTGCTGGTACTACTGTGTTATCAAGAGATAATTTTTTAAAAAATTACTTTGCACATTTCAAAATACTTATATTACATTACTACTGTACATACCATGACTAACATCCCAGCAATAATTGACATGCAGAGGGTTTGGTTTTGTTTTTAAAATGCAGCTTGGCTACTTTAAAATTCCAAACCTCATCAGGCTGCTGAATGGCAGCGGAACTTGTTATTTTTATTCTATCTTAGAATGCAAATGGTTTCTAGGTATGCATACCCTCTACCTGGCAATGAGTATTGATGATAAACCATTGCAAACATCTCTCCTTAGTTTTTAAAAGGATGAGTGAGATAGCAATACTGTTTTAAATTAGAAGAACTATAGAGGACAAAATCATTCCAGCTGGTCAAGATCAGAGAAGGTCTGTGAGAAACTTCATGGGACCTAACTAGATCAGGTAGGTGAACAGGAAGCAAAAAGCTAAAATCCAGTATGAAACACAGGCAAGATACCAAAAAGTAACACCAGAAATGAGTCAAATCTAACCCTCAGGCAAGCAGCACTCCAGGCACTTCATGTAAAATCTCAAGCCAGTGCAAAGCAGCAGTGAAAAACCCAAACAAACCCTAACAAAATGGCCAGATACACAGAGAACAGAATAGAAAGTAATGCACATTACAGAGTAGGCAGTTCTACAGGTCCCTGCACTGCGTTTCCAGAAGATACACTCCAGTCTACATTCTAGTCCATTTCAAAAAGAAACAGAGCAAAGCGAGAAGGGCACAAAATGCAAATATTTAGGACAGGGGAAAAAGACTCAGATAAACAGAGACTTAAAGTGACTTTTAGGTTACAAAGGTGATGCAATAGAAATATGCAAGTAGGCCACAGCACAGAAATCTGAATAATCTCAGCTCAACAATTCGTAAAGGTATTTCGTCCAACCAAAGTCAAGGCCATGTCCAAGTTCTGAAGACCTGCAAGGACAGAGGATCCCACAACCTCCCTACACCCCTATTCCAGTGTTTGACCACTCTCACAGGGAGCATTTTTTTTTCCAATGATTTTCCCCTTTCTGCAATCTGTCACCATTACCTTTTGTCATCTCACTGTGCACCTCGAAGAAAAGTCTAGCCTTATGTTACCTAACAACCCACCTTTAAGATACCGCAACTAGATCCCTGCCCCCTTAGCCTTCTCTTTCCAGGTTAAGTTAGCTCAGTCCTTCAGCCTCTCCTTTATATCACATACTCCAGCCTCCTAACCATCTTGGTGGCTCACCACTAGACTTGTGTCTGTATGTTATTGTCTTCTCTTTACCGAGGCGCCCAAAACTGGACACTGTATTCCAGATACAGTCTCACAAGAGCTGAACAGAGAGGAATAACCATTTCCCTTCACCTGCTTGCTAGACTCTTGCTAATTCAGCTGAATTGAGTGAACTCAATTATTTTTAAGTTACAAAAGAGAAAAGCATCCGATTAGAACAAATACAGCAAATTCAAAACTGATGATATTAACACACAACATACTATTACACTGTGAACCACAGTGTAGTAGCTTTTTTAATTAAAGACAAAGCAAATTCTGGTAGGCATGTAAACTTCCAAGCTCTGAAATATAAGACAGGTTTACCTGTTGAAGGTTTAACACTGACTTCCCCTCTTTTTAAAAAAAAAATATTGAAGGAAATATCTTGATATTCTGTTGTACTTTAGTTCTTATTTATAGCAAAAAAACCCCTGTGTAATCTAAATTCTTCTTACCTCTGATCATGAACTTTTGATCTTGAGGACTCTGAATAACTATCAAACATCGGTGAGTATGTCTGTTTTGAGTCACCTGTCTCCTCTTTCCCTTGTGATATGGCACCAGACTCACATTTCCTGAGAAAGAGAAGCATTTTAGGTAAATCTGCATTGTCTTAAACCAAAGAGTAAAACAGTTTTCACAAGATTTCATCAGTTTACTAGAAGTAGTAACAGCTAAAATTTCTGAAAAGATCACTTAAAGCTTAGGCTAGTTAAATCATCCCACAAAACATTTACACCATCTTTTTCTACTCTTTTATATAGAGCTTCACAGAACCAGTTAATATCACCTTTGGCATACACTATTAAGGGCGTAAAGATGGAATCTAAATTCTTCTTCTTAAATTCTCACTCATTATGACATCTTAAAATTTTCTTCAAGAATAGGTGAAGCAAAACCTAACAAATCTTACTTCCCCCTTCCCAAGATGTGAAACATTAGGCAAAACCTGGTTGTATCAGTTCGGGCTCTCAGTTGTTTCATGAACTCTGAATGATGCTGCCGCTGGTGGTCAAACAAAGTGCTGACTGGAGCAGCTGGAGCGCTGACAGTCTCGGAGGTCTGGGTTCTTGCTAACTCTGTCATCTGAGTACAATAAAAAACAAAGGAATACAATGAGCCTATCAGCATCAAAATGTTTTTGAAAGAGAATAGTCATTCTCACAGGCAATTTACTGATTTATTGAACAAACGTGTAAGGCATGGTTTTAAGATGGTTTGTAATTACATGTGTCAATTTTGGTTGTAGGAGGCACATACTGTTCTATAAATACATATTCTTTAATTTATGCAGAGTGGAATTATTTATATGAAACTACAGACATGCAAGATACTACTTATCACATCATTCTAATCAACTTAACCAAACTCTGATCAGTAGAATAATTTCCACATAATGAAACATTCCAGACTTACCATTAGAATTAATTTTAAAAAAAGAAAAAACCAAAAACACAAACGGCAGATACAATGTTTTCTTTTTCATTTGAAAATGCATCTTGCCCAGAGAGCAAGAAATATTCTTTTCACTCCAAAGGAAGCAACAGGTTTAAGTTCCAATACCATGCAAACTGCGAGGTCTAAAATTGGCAGCATTAAATCAACAGATAGCCATAAATTATCCTTTTTCATGTATGGCAGTCACTATGTACCTGACTAGAAATAAGAACATCTTCAGAAGTCAAACTTAAAGCAAGGCAAGAGATTAAAACCCTACACCAAAGAAAAGCTGTCTCTGTTTCTTCTACCTTGTTTCTTAATTGGTTTCTACCCACTTCAGCTCTATAAACTACAAATGTTTCTTTGTCTTTATCCAAGACTTCACGACCTACTATCAAAACCCACTGCATGTATCTCAGATGCCTGAGCTTTTCTGCTCCTTTAACCTAACCCATTCTTGTCTATTTAAAAATTATTTAAACTTCACATATTTGGCAAAGCCCAAAACAAGTACATCAGTATTATTCTACAGTCCCATTATCCGTTATAAAAAGAGCCTTGCTGAGCACCAACATGTGCATAAGCTGTGAAAAAAGTTATGTTCATACTCATCAGCCTTCTGCACTCCATCCCATAACCCTAATCTGCAGTCACTGCGATTGCTAAACTATGAAGAAGCAAAAGCATTTTTTGGTTACCGTGTTTCTTACCTATGTGTGAAACAGCTGGGAACAACACGTATAAAAACTGATAAATTGATAAAAATTCTGTATGCCACAAGAAGAATGAAAAGAGACTCAGAAAAAGAAAACGTCAAACTCTGTACCAAGTTAAAAGCTCTGCTGAAGATCCTTGCCCCTCCTTTTTTTTTTTTTTTTTTAATTATTTATTTGTTGGTCTCCTACCTTCAAAAGTAAGGAAAATTGCAATTTCCTTGCTTTTCTAATTTAATTTGCATATGAAACAGATACAGGATCAATCCCTGATGGAGTGTAACTCTAACAAATTAAAGATGTTGTGTTCACTGCCATCAATTTTTCCTGGAAGAACAAAAACTTCTTAACAGTTCGTTAACTGGAAGATCATAAGAATAGTGAACAGGGATTTAAGGCTGCTAACTGACTTCTAAGTAACGACGACAGAAAAGCTCCTTTAAAGTCCTATCATTTGTCACATTATGAAGGTGAAGTAGCAGCACTGAGAACAACATTGAACAGAGAATAACCTGGAGACAAAACAACATTCAAAATAATACTGAAATAAGAATAGCTTTTTCCTTTCACTCAGGATCTCACCTCACGGATCTGGTGAGCTGCATCTGTAGTGAGAAATGCAGTTTCCGCCTGCTTGGCTGCAGCCTTGCATGGGGTCTCTTGTACAGCCTCCTGCCGTGACTGGACCAGATGCTGCAGTGACTCTGCATGGACCTATGCAGAAAACATAGCCAGTTCAGCTCTTCAGAATTTTCTGGCTATAGTAAGTACAGTTTTATTTCTCAAAATCTGGGGAAAAAAGTTTGAAATTGACCCCAAGAGGTTTTTTCAGCTATATTAAACCCCTTCACCATTTCTGTATGTTCACAGTTTCAAATTAGGAATACTCGTAGGCACGGATTTACTTACAGCATTTTGCCTCTTACACACTCCATATTTTTTGAAGGGCAGCATTACCTGAGCTGCCTTCTGCCTTGCCTCGTCCAGTTGTCTCTGACTTTCTAAAGCTTCTTGTTCAGCCTTGATTTTCAAAAGAACTAAGTCCCGTTCATGGCGCTGCTGCTGTGCCTACAGATTAGGAAAACAAGTTTTAATCATGCAAGTTCAATGTAAAGACCTTTTTTCCCTTAGCCACCACTGCTACTGCCTCTGAAAAATCTAGATCTACTCTACTGGTGGTGCCTCTTCCGCTAAAGTAAAATTTTCAGCCTACCGGCCGACCCTTTCCCTTTCTAAGTAGACAGTACACAACGCACACTCCCTGTACTCTTCCATCACGGTGTAGAAAGAAAAAGGATTTAGGAGACCAATTAATTCAACAAACTAGAACAAGCAATCTTGTCAACATAAGGAAATTTCAACCAATAATATCCTTTTCATGGAATAAGACAAATGATCCAGCCTGAACAACTACACTGAATGGCATTAGGACCCAACATCTAACCCAATAAATAATCAAGTTTTTATTTCACTGAAGTACACAACCAAAGCAGTGATTCCAGCTAATGGTATATTAATGACACATATTCTAGAGTCACCAGATCCTTGGTGTCAACTTAAAATGAGAAAGATAACAGACATTAATCCTAAAAAATGGACATTATCAGAGATGCTCCATCATGCCCATTACGATTTCTCTGAATTGCTAACAAAAGCATAACTCACGCTAGAATCATAGAATCATTAAGGTTGGAAAAGACCTCTAAGATCATCAAGTCCAACCATCAACTAACACCACCATGACTCCTAAACTAGGCCCTGGAGTGCCACGTCTACACCTTTTTTTGAACGCCTCCAGGGTTGACGACTCCACCACCTCTCTGGGCAGCCTGTTCCAATGCCTAACCACTCTTTCAGTAAAGAAATTCTTCCTGATGTCCAATTTGATTAATTTTCTTGCAAAATAAAAAAAAGGAAGGTTAAGACAAGGAATTACTTTTCCATTACCTTTAGAATCTGAGCCAAAGAAACACTCTCCTGCTGGGCAAGTGATATACCTCGTACTCGTTCTACATCTGAAAGCTGTCGCACAGACTCCTCAATGGCACTAAGGTAGTTCAATTCTGCTGCTAAACGATGCTGAAGACCAGCAGGGGAGAAGCGCATACCTCCTGCAGGATAAGACTTACTAGTCAACCTCCATAGATTTTAGTGCCCCACATCAAAAAATAGGAAAAAAAACCCAACCCAATCCTGCTCTGGGATTAGTATGGTTTTAACAAAACAACTCACCGCTCGCTGAGGCTGCTCCTGCAACAGACCTACTAGTTCCCAGACTCAAGTCGGGGAAAGCTATGTTAGGCTTCAGCCCTGATGCTGTACTTCCAGAAAAGCCAGCAGGTGACTTGACTCTTTCTGCCGTATTGCCTATAGAATCAAACTGCAACATTTTTTGGGAACCAGGAGATGGGGAAGAAGTCGGCGTCTTCTGGGATCTTCCCTTGTCTGAGAAACTGATAGTGAAATGAAAAAAGAAAGGAGTCACTATTCTCCTAAGTCCAGCCATTTGGTAAGACAATAAAGCAATAACCTAGTTCTTCGATTTACATACACCAAACAGATCCATGCAAAAAGCACAGCCTTTTGTGGTTTGCACACACCCAGTCTGCCTTTACAAAATGGCCTCATGAGATGGGCTTTATACCTATATCCCAGTTTAGGGTTAAGTTTCTAGAGCACCCTATTTTTCCCCGAGTCACCAATATAAGTCAGTACCTCAGAATCATTCTATACCCACACAGAATGAGTGAAAGACCATTCATATTATTTGTTGCTTTTTAGAAAAAAGTACAGTGAAAACTAAGCTAAGTGTATTTCACAACTATCTTCATTGCAAAATTAACAGAAAATAAACTGCATTCATAGGCAGACATACAGAGGATGCAATAGGAAAAATAATTTTTCTCTTCCTCTACACTCTTTCCTGAGGTGCAGTTCATCTCTCAAAAAGCATCAACTCACAGAGCTGGACAGGCTTATGAGTATTAGCTGTACACAAGTCTAGCCAAAAATGTCTATGGATCCTACTGAAAAGAGCAAAATGACTGCACAACTTGACTAGCTTTTTTTTTTTTTTCCCTCCACTTCTTACAGACCATCTGTAGAAACAGAAAACAAAAATTGTGTTTCAATGCTTAAGGTACTTAACCTGACAGGATACCTATATTGGCTAGTTATCCTTAAAAGAACAGAGGGGTCATTTGGGGAGGAATCACTGTTCTGTATTT
Source organism: Fregata magnificens (assembly GCA_013389945.1). Taxonomy (NCBI): domain Eukaryota; kingdom Metazoa; phylum Chordata; class Aves; order Suliformes; family Fregatidae; genus Fregata; species Fregata magnificens. Next base: position 135,181 of record WAAD01040916.1, on the reverse strand, counting down.
TCTCCTACTACAGCCACCTACTTTAGGCTTTCATATTTAAAATACAGGGAAAAAAACATTTTCTGCATGCCCATCTTACTAACATTTGATCATTTCTGTTACTTGCCTTTTGCATATCCGAAGACATAGCCATTTTTGATAACATGCCATAACACTACCAAGCTTAGTTATATTTGCATACGGTCTTAAAATGTTCATGTTACCTCATCAGGGAGTGTCCAGACAAGTTTTCCAGTGTGCTGTCTGTATCTAGGTTCTGCTCATGATCTTTATTAGAAATTCTGCTACTCGATGAGGATTTCTTTGTCTGTTGGGATCCCCACTCTAATTCAGGTAGCATTTTATCTTCATCCACAGGAAAGTGGTGAGAACTTCCATTGAAAGAGTCCAACCCTAAGAAGCAACAACATTGCCAGAAGTTTATGTTTGGTATTCTACGTCTTAATATCTTGCCATCAAGAGCCCCAAAACAAATAATTGAGAACTTTTTTCCCCAATTAAAGACTCCTTTGAGTTAGAAGTCTGTAAGTCCAACAGGCTAGAACCGTAAATTTTGCAGCTTCCTACAGGAGATTAAGTTCTCTTCTGCATATTGTGCCCACTGCCAACAAAACTGTCACTCAGCTTTCATTTCAGCACACTGTCAGTTTAAATAAAGAAAATACATATTTGACTCTTCGATACTGATAATTAGAATAAAGCCTAGCTTCCTTTGGGTAAGCTAGAGAATTTTGAAAAAATAGGGAGAGAGGTAATTTGGAATGCCCAATACTATTTTTCTCAGCCTTTCACTGGCTCTAAACCTAGCTTTTTCTTATGTTATGCATTGCTTATATAGTAAGAGTGTACCAAATCTCAAGTTTCTTCATGTTTTTTGTAATGTACAAGTTACTGTAGGAAGAAGTGTATTTATTAATTTGTGCACTTACGAAAACTGTGATCCAAAGATGAAGCATACAGGCAAACTTGCTGTTGCCTTCATAAATGTGGCCATAACTCTGATTTCTCAGCAGCCTATTGGAATTTCCTCAGTACGGAATCTGAGGATAGCTCCCACATGATATTAAAATTAACTAATTTGTGAGAAGGCTGGTTTAGGAAAGGAAAAATTTTCAATGCTGTTAATATCCTCTTGCTTATTTAATTTTAGATTACTGTATCTTAAGGTCAGAGAATCATCAGAGTCAAAAAGAATTTAGGAAGGAATCACTGGAGGAATAAATAAATCATCCTGTCAGTATTAGATTACAGTTTCCAGATATGTAGAAAGACTGCAATTTTTATAACAAGAAAACCCTAAAAACCTTCTTCAAAAAAAAGAAAAAAACCCTACAGTTAATTACTGTACTTACGTTCCTTTTTCCCTCTCTTTTTAGAGGAAGCAGATGAGCGAGAAGATGCTGCAGACCGTGGTCCAGATGAATGCTGAGAAGCAAGCTCTATGGATCGAGGTTCATGGGGAGACTTCCTACTCGGAACTTCTTCCTGAATGCTTGAAGTACTGCTGCCAGCAACACTAAGGAGCACATTGACTGTGATTAACTAAGGACTTCCAACTCCCACATTACACTGTGCACAAGAAATCTACCACACTTTAAATTAGAGACAGATGGCTAAAACTGCACTGATTAGCCCATCTTGAAAAGCATTGATTTTGAGATTAAAAATGATGACAGCTAAGACACTAGGAAGTTTGACATGATATTGAACATACTGAAACATACTTCCAATAATATGAAACAGTAAAAGATGGATAACAACCATCCATTCCAATGCTAACTCTTAAGAGCCATTCGACTACAGACTTGAACAACATAAGAATGACTCCAAATATTAGATATTTAGATATTTAGATATTTAGCATTTTAGATATCTCTGGGCATACAGATATCATCAACTGACAGAAATACGAGCAATTTTCAATACAGGATTACAAAAGATTTACAAAAAAAGACGGTAATACATCATATACTAAGTAATACCAACAGAAGACCTATCAAGAAGTTTACTCAGAAAGAAACCATTTTTTGCAGCCAACATTTTCAGCATGCAAATTGCCTTTTACCTTCTTGTCTTCTGAGGTAAAGTATCACCAGTATAAGCACAGTACTTGTGGCCTTCCCCCCAAGGTGCCCAAAAGATGTAAATAGATCTCATTACAAAAAAAGGGGTCTTAGGAAATTCAGGAAGCCACATGAATTCAGTAGTAACATGGAGAGTCTAGCATTTAGAGTCTTCAAATTTTAGTCTGAATAAAAGGCTTTAGAAGTTCTTACAGACAATTTATGTATCTATTACTAAGCATTACCAAACCCTTACCGAAAGCAATTACAGGCTTTTTACAAAATTTTGAAGTACTGAAGGTATTTTAACACTTTCAAATATCTTTTCTTCTTTCTAAATTACAAAGACTAACCAATTGAGCATTATAGCAGCCACACAATTTGGAGAACTAATTTTCACCTGACTACAAAGGGTAAAAACCTTGCCCAATGCCACCTGCCAGATTAAAGAACAAAAATTAGACAGAGAACAGGAATACTTGACTCTATTCTTTATGTCTTAACCATGCTGGTTGCTATATTAACTGCAAGGTCCTAAGGAAATACCTCATCACTTTGACTAGTATTACAATACAGCATAGCAGAAAAGACATGCTGCTAATAATACAGCATATTATGAAACAAATCTTGCATTAACTATTTTCTGTTGAATTCTGCATTTTGATTTTTTTACAAGACATCTAATACACAGTTACCTGAGGTCACGTGCAATCTTTTTGTCTGTTAAAGTGCCACTTCCCTGCGATGATGCAAAATCATCTTCATAAGAAACCACGCTCTCTGGAGGGCTCATGGCAGGAAGTAAAGGGCGCAGAAGGGCAGACCCTCCATTCAACCTTTCATCAAACCCTAAAGTGTGGACAAAGAAGGGAAAAGACAAAAATGATACCAAATGCAATGTGCAAACAGGTAATAAAACTGCAGAAATTAAAATGCTCCCAACCACAAGTTTATAGAGACTTTCTTTCAAATAAAAACACATCAGGAGAACAACAGTATAGCCATCCTATGGCAGTTTTAACACAACATAACAAGCAGTCTTCCTCTTTTTCTAACTTATTGAATACTCTACTTCATTAACACACTCCAGTCAAAACATTTGTGAAGAGCATAGTGCTTGAGAGTAGAGTTATCTGCAGAAAATTTACATGCAGTCATCTTTAAGGGAAATAAAATGAGGGAAAAAAGAATCAAGAAAAACCACAAGATAAAAATTAACTTCTCAGAAAACATTCCTCCTCAAAATGAGGAACTCAAAGCAAAAGAAACAGTGCTCATAAAATGAAGAATAAATTTGTATAAAAAATGAAAATCAAATGAAGCATCCTGCATGAGACACTTGTAAAGCATGCCCTAAGACACTAACACTCGAAATGGGCTTGTTTAAGCAAGTTTCCCTACTGATATATCAAAACCTTACCTTCTCAAAATCGAATATTGTTACAGGAGTTTTAATTGTCACACTACTTTGAGACATTATCAAGTAACTCACATGAGCAAAGATGCAAAAGGAAAGTCCACATCATTCATCCACTGAAGTTACATGTTTCTAATAATATAGTAAAGCTATATTATTCTTGCATAGCAAGATCTCAGGATATATGCAAGCACTCATGTTTATACTATGAAGTAAGTGCTGCATAAAGCATGCATTTTGTCTTTCTGCCTTAACTGAAACAGGAATGACGTGTTATTACAAGCTATCTGGAGTGCATATAGAGGAGGAGGATGCACATTCCAATCCAGAGGGTCTGATCTCCAAGGTGGAGAGAACCATTTCCAGCCGCACTCTGGGGAGTTAGATTTATTATGCAATTTTGGATACAATAAATGTAAACCTTATATTCACAATTCCGTAACTATGGGTGTCCTTAATACATGTAACGCAGCATATGAATTAGTTACCGATCTAGAAATACAGAGCAATCTAATACAAAAATAATCCTCTTCCAGCCCAAAAGTGTGGGGTTTTTTTTAAATTCTTTTTTTCCTTAGACAAGGCGGCAAAAGAATGGAGGGGAAATAATGTATCATCCAAAAGTAAAGTGAGAAAGCCTTACACAGATTCATGTTTGAGACATCTAAAAGAGCATTCCTTACCTGTGAAGTCTAAAGCGTAAGGAGTAGTAAGACTGGGAAAATAGAAATTTTTCCATTTTTACCTTTTCCATGAAGCTGATAACTTTTTGCAAAGATGTTGATGACACTGTGGGGACTTCCCTTCGCCAGTTCCTCCCACGGCCCCTTGCTGTGTGTGCCACTTGTCTGAGTGAAAAGTGGCAAATACTTCTCAGCTTCTTTCTGAAACTCCTTTATGGGCTCAAAAGCATTTCTCTCCCGAATGCAGAAATCCTTCTCTTTTAATGTCTCCAGCATCTTCAGTGGCAACTGTTTGTGCTGGCCTCCTTCCTCTTCAGAGAGGCTTCCGTCACTCAGGAGGGGTCCTTCGCTGATGGAGTCAATGCTGGACTCGTGAGGAATTACAGCTTTGTTCAGAGTGTAAGCCTGGTTTTCATGCCCCGGGGAGTCAGCCTGTCTCTTAGACAAATGTCCTAGTATCCCCTCATGCCTGTTAGCAGCAGGGGACCTCATTCCAAAGCTGACTGCAGCAGTATGAGGCCTGATCGTCTCGGGGAGCTTTTTAAATTCACTAAGGTTGCCTACCCCAGGAAGGCTGTCATCAAAGGCTGTATGAGACAAACAGGTACCCAACACCTTTTGAATTCTGGCTGAAAAAGCATCTTCGTTTTCCTCTCTCACAGGAGGACTCACAGCCTTTGCCCACCGCCCATCATCCTGGTTTTCTTGCATAAATTCATGGTCCGAGTTCCACATGGTACCATAATTGATACCAGCCCCAGCCAACTTTTTGGCTTCACTTTCAATCCTGCTAGAAAGGGAAGCAGCTGTAGCTTTCAAAGCTTCAATCCGATCTAATTTGCTCTTATATTGGTTAGCAGTAGGTTTTACTAAGAGATTTTGCTGTGCAGCAGGTGAATTCAGGTATGGCTGAGGCATCAAGGTCAGCGATCCCACAGGTGCAGCATGGCTCCTCCTGCCTGCCAACATCGCATCACACTCCTTTGACAAAAGGTCCATCTGCTCCAGACTCCAATGTTGGGAGCAAGGGCCTCCACTTGAGCCCATGAGAGCTTGCGGGTGAGAGAGGTGGACTCTCGGGCTCAACCTGTCTGGCTGTACCCACGGAGGCTCCATCAAATCACTCCTGAAATGAAAAGTCAACATTTAAGTCGATGACTTATACAAGTACTGTTGTTTTAGATGAAAGTATCATTGCCACAATTTTATTTGTCAGGAAGAAATATTTTTGGTGGAATCAGAGACACAGGGAATGGGACAGTAAACAGCTACAGAATGTTATTTTAAAAAAATCCAAACAACACAGGACCTTTTGAATTTGAAATGCCGTTTACGGTGTACTGTGTGTTTTAGAGTTGTAACTAGTGCTTCCTTTACCTTTTCCAGAAAGGAAACAGGTCTCATTGGATTTACAAAGTCTGCATGGATTTGACCAAGTTAAGGTAGAGATAACAAAGCAAGTATATAATTAAGCAGCAGACATTCATTATGTAATTAAAAATGAAGACACACTTGCACAACAGGGATATTAAGGATATGCAAGAAACTTTATGATTTTCAGTTGCTTATATTTAAGTGTTTGGTTAAGCACCTTGACTTACAGTAAGAAAAACTTTGATAATACACTGAACAATTAAAAATGGGGAAAGCAACATGAAATGAAATAGGGGAAGGCTAGTTCCAACCAGAAGCAGAGGTTTTTGGTACTTTAGAGACAGTAACTAAAGGCCTGAATCCAAGACAATAGATTAAATAGAAACATTGAACAAATCAAATAAGAAAAATCAACAGACGTATTCCTATGATCAGCTTCTCTTGCCCAGTGGCAATGGCAGAGAAAATATAGTCTCCCATTACGAAATGCACATCCCCTTGATGTCAGCAGAAGATTAACAGCAACCACCATTCACTTTATTTATTTACTGACTCACTAAATACCCATAGCCAAAATTTTCACATGCTTTCCTGCATCAGCTTCCTCTTTACTGCGAGGAAACATCATAATTGCCATAAAGACAATTACTCTCACTAGAACATGAACTTAAGAGCCTAGTCTATTTTCACCTCTCAGAGATGAAAACTAGAGTATTTTCCTCCCTCTCAAAAGGCCTGCTATGGCTCACCTCAGTAGCGGCTGCTGCGGTTCTGAAAGCGACATGTCACTACTTGAAGATGCACTAGGAGGACGCTCTTGAGCCTTGTTTTCTTTGTCGGATTCCCCAGATGGTTGATAACCAGGTCTGGGCTAGAAATGAAGACAACCAGAAAAATGCATTTTCAAAAGTCTGCAGGAATTTAGAAGCTTTTGCCTCATCAAAATTGAAAAGGCTTACATTTCTCAGTGTAGTATCACATCCTTCCTACCACACAAAGACTTAAAAACACAAGACATTTATGTTTTTGTCTCAGCAGAATGTACTGGGAAAAAAGCTTTGCTCACATACTGAACTAGTTCAGCGGAACACATCAAATTGATATTAGTCTTTTGCCATATATTAATCATCTTTCATATGCAGTTTCTGATTAGAAAACTTATTTAATTCACTGCTCATGAAGTTTGTCCACTGATGGAAAGCAACTTCAGACAAAGCTCTTCAATGCATGGTTTGACCAACGTTTACAGTTTTCTTAAGAGCCAAGTTTTATAGCCGCTGTTAGCTAATACCCAGAATTCTGCTTCTATTTATAATAGGAAGATGATTTCCATTCACTTTTCTAGTAGGCCTTGCTGTGCTGAAAAGCAGCCACTAGCAAGGAGGCCAAAGATCAAAACCACTATGTTTAAGCAAAAGCTACACAGTTTTCTTTGTATCCTTTTTCGTAACTGATAACCCGACCAGGACAAGTTCATGACCTTCCGAAACATATGACCTCCTATTCCTGCAAACAACTGCAACACGTTAAGTTAGTGAATCAGCTATACCTGTGTTTCCTGCACCGTAGGCAGCTGAGGTGGCTCTTCTAAAAACGTATGTTCCAGCAATAGTTTGGAGTAGGTCTCCTGTAACCGTTTGGCTGCTGAAGGCTCAGGAGGAGGCACATTCCTCACTTTACTAAAGGCCTCCTTCTGCTTTCTGTACAGCTCTTGGAGCCTTTTGTTCTTCTGTTCTGTTGCCTCCTTTTGTGCCTTCTTCTCTTCATTCTGCTTCTTCTTCCTCTCCTCTTGCTGCCTGATGATGTATTGACGAACCTCATCTGTATCATAGTGACGTTTCTTAGAGATCACCTGAGGCTCCTCACTGGCAGCTATCTTGTCCGGTTTCCTTTTGGTTGGACTGTGGCTCCTGGCATTTTGAGTAGGCAAAACAGATTTCTGGTTCTGCTTTTCCACATCTTTCTCTTGCTTTGTACTCATGGAATCCAACTGCAAGTCATCGAGAATTCCACGTATCTCCACAGGCAGGAAGTCCTTATTTACAGAGGCATGATCTTGGTTATCATCTGGAAGAGCAGCTTCCAGTTTCTTCGGATTATTTTCAGACCGCACTTTACTTCTTGACCTTTCAGAACTTCTTGAAGAGGTTTTATGGGTAACATCCAGTCTAGAATCTGAACCTGTCCTTCCAATACAGCCTGCTAAAGAATAAGACTTGTCAAATATTTCAGGTAAAAATCAAATTTGGGAAATTACATACCATCACTGAAACAGATGCAAAAGTGATGATGAGGGAGGAGTGCAGATCTCACTGTAAATGTGCTTTTGCTTCATACAGCGTCAGAGTCTGAATATAGCAGCCTTTGCTTAGACTGAGCTCACACCCTTTATACTCTTTACCAGCCTCAACACCTCAACAGGCATAAGCGGCACAGCAGCTACCACCATCCCTTACTTGTCCTGTCTGAGATTCTGGATAAATTTTGAAAAGGGCTGGTCGAGGAATCAATGAAGATTTATGATGCACATGGATGATGTTATATAGTATCCGGAAGAACCACAACCCTTGTAAAACAGGGATGCCCAACCATAGCTTACGTATTATATACAGCACATCTGGAAAATTCATCTGGCCTGTGGACCACTGCTAGCCATTCCTTTCCACACTAGCTTCAAGAGGCAAAGACAGATTGCAGGTGATCCATTTTTTTTGTTGCAACCTATTTTCCATCTTTTCCAGAGCTCCCGAGCGCCTTTGCAGCATGTACTGCCCCTCAAATCACATGTGCAGGGCAGGCTTCCCATAACACCAAGAAAAGTTCATAATCCACCCAGCAAGAGAGGTTATGCATCCCAACCATGGATGTGAGCAAAATTCTCCCCCCTTCAAATCTCAGGTTAAAAATAGGAGTTATTTTCATAAGAAACTGATTACATTTTATCTCGGAAGTCTGCTTTATTCTGCAAACATGCAGTGTTATATAATAAAGTAAGTAAAATGAAAGAAGTCCAGTGATAAACAGTTCAACTTACCAGACTTGGCAGCTCTCTCTCGTCCTGTTCTGTCATTAGATACAGCTCTTCTGTCCTGTTCTATTCTGGGAGCTGGACCCAGTATCTTTTTTACTAGCTTTTGTCCCTCCCGCCAGGAGGATGTGCTTATTACATAGTTTCCACCTGCACAATAAGTAATAAATAAAAGTCAAGCACTAGATGGATTTTCCAGTGTATCAAAAATAAGTATTTATTGCAACCATTAATCATTTTTATACCCTTTAGTTCTGCATAAGTGGTACGGCCATAACAGTCATAACAGTGATGTACCATGAAGACACTCAACAGCTAACTCACACAACTACCAGTGCTTCATGCCTCCACATAACACAATGTAAAAATCCAAAACATACGGTAGCACATTAAAGCCCTACAAAAATTGATTTGAAAAAGAAAAAAGGGTTATGCAGGTCTAAAACGTATAAACAAACGTTACTGGGGAGAGGGGAGATATTTGTAGAGGACTGAGAAGAAGCTGTTCATCTCCACTTAAACAAGGAAAATAAGAAAAAAAGATTAAAGGATCTAAAATGTAATAAGAACAAAAATAAAGGTGGGAGATAAAAAATGATTCACCTTCATATTAGTTGATATTCTAGGAAAAAAAACCACTTCAGAGATTTTTACAGATAATTAATTGTTGAGATAGGTTTCTTGTGAGGAGGTTAAAAAATACTGAGCAGCAGTTGTTCTACACCAATGCTAACTCACTGTCCTCCAGCTGGGATTTCCATACCATGACTGAAAATAGTTAAGATAAATCCTATTAGTTGATACTTAATTCAAGAACAGACTACCTTGCAGGTGACAGAAACCCAATCAAAATATTATTAGTATTATTTCATCATCCTACATATAATTAAATGATAAAAACTGGGTATGGTGGCATCTTTACCTAATATTGGTTAGATTAAATGCTAGGTTTATTCAGCTCACCTTTCACCCCATTAACTTCCAATATTATTAATCATTTTTTTGAAATAATGACCTTAAAGAGCTTTGGAGAAAAGCATCATATAAAAAAGAAAAGTACTAATAATCTAATTCAGACCGTTTAGCAGTATTTTATTGCTAGCAAAGTACCTAACTTGAATATACAATTTGCAGTTGATTTCTAACCATTCAATTTCAGGTTCTACCTCTGACAGCACTGCCTAAACAAACCAGACACTGCAGCATGAAAACAGCATAGCCAAATAAAAAGGGACTGTACTCTGGGCCCAACAGGACTTTGAAGACATGGTACCAAAGCGACTTCAAGTGAAATCCAGGGCAGCAGACCAATAGTGTTTTGGCAATCCCAGTCCTCAGTTCCCACACCCCCTTTCTTCTCTTTTTGTTATTTTAAACCAGAAGGAGGAAACCTGTTCAGTCAGAAGTCTGTAGCCCACTATTCATTCATTTACTGACAGTATTCCTTGCTTGCATTTTAAATTATCCAAGTATTTTATAAATCTGTCACTTGAAACATGTCACTACAAGCCTCTTTGAAACAGACTTATCAGCCAAAGGGGTTCTCTCGCCAAACTCACTGTTCTCAATTGCTTCTGTGTGCGTTCAAAAAGGCAGTGTAAAGTCTCATTTTCCATTTCAAGTCAGCTGTTTGAACTAAAACATGCTAATGGAGCAGAACATGAGCTGTGGCTATTTATAGCCTTGGCTATGTTAAGCAGTTTCTTATTGCTACGACTGGAGGAGGACAGACCATCATGGATATGCCACTTAGATTTGATTCTTATCTTCTAGGGATTTCAAGCCATCATTCTCCTCACATTTAATCCATTTTGGAGAATAACCATTGCCATTAAAACTTGCAGCAATCTATGTGCTCCTCCCTTGCTTGGAACTGTCACAAGTATGTAAGTTAGTTTAGTATAGTTCCTTAAGTATGAATTGATTAGCATAGGAAAGAGAAAATCCATACTTATCACTTTTAAGTATTAGTATTCATTACCACAGAATATTCACATGCAGCTTCATGATTTACAGCATACAGAAGCGCATATTCACTCTCTAAAAAACCCTCTGTAATAATTTTTTAAAGCAGCTTTTTTTTCTTCAACAAAGTGTTTACTGATTATGGGTCCCTGTATGTAACGAGAAGTATAACCTTAAAAGGTGCAAGAGATGCCGAACCTTGCATGTATTTAAAGAAAAAAAAAAATTGCTCTGTAGTGTGATTGCAGTCATAACCACTTACTTTTTACGAAAATTAAAACCAAATACGAAGCAGATGTGAAAGTCTTCCTAATGCTTTTGCTACACACAATATCAAAGATTAACATTACTGGAAAACTAAGAAGCACTGACAGAATTCCACGTGTAGTTAATTTCATTTTCTACTATAAGGCACTGCTCTACAGTAACCTGCTCATATCATCATCTCTAAAATTTTTAATTTTATTTAATAGACAGTGGAAATGTCAGACAACAGTGAATATAAAAAATTCTTAATTGGTAAAAGAAATAAACGTTCCTTTATAAATATCAAGATTTGTAAGACCTGTCAGGGAACACGTTTTTACATTCTTTCACTAACTGAATAAGCCCTGAATGGGTCAAGCCAGAACTGAAGGTGCAGGACAGCAACAACTTGACACAGGACGTAGAACAACAACAGCCGGAGAAGAGCCAGAAGGACATCCTGTTCTCTGCTTCCCCGCTGAGAAATCATACAAGGGAACAGCTTTCACTGCAGCCCCTCCTCGCAGATGAGGGCAACTCGGCAAGTCCCGCTGGCACTGATTTTAATATCATCTCCATTCCTCCTCTCAGCATTATTCACTGAGCTGTAGGTCAGGCACTAACCAGCTTCAACACAAGCAAAACAGAAGCAGGATCCAGAACAGAGCTATTGCTACTTTTTGCTGTGTTNCAGTTTCCATAAGATGCACACAGCAAGTGGAAAGGCAGAAAATTAAAATAAACCAAAAAAAGCACACACAGTCAACCAACCAACAACAAAAATATACACATCCCCAATGCAGCATACAGTCTACAGACACACTACAACATCATTTTTGCACATCTGAGAAGACTTTGAAAGCAACATGCTTTAGTTTTTCTTTATTTCTTGAGACAAAACTCATCTCTGAAGGACATGCGACAGTCTTCCCTCTACAGTAGAGCTAGTCACCTTGTTTGGACTCTGGACTTGACAACCGTGTCAGTTTTTGCACTTTCCGCACTGGTCTGGTTGCTTTTTTCTCTTTGTTTCTCTCACTAGGTTTTCCTTTCACTGTTGAATCCTCTAAAAACAAATAAAAGCTGTTAAGTGATATCCCACAGGAAAGAACATAGAATAACAAGCTTGCTTCAACACTTACCTTGAAAAACCAGAACTCAGAGAAACACAATAAAATTCACTGACTCTCCCAGATTATATATTGAGATCAATTACTCCCAGGCCAGCATTTTAAAATCCTCATAGCATGAAAATTTTGAATCAAGTGCTGTTTACCTACGCACTGGAACGTGGCGAAGCCACACCACCACCATAATAGATCTTTACAAAGTTCATTTTCAATTTTAAAAGAAATGTTGACAGTTTGACAGGAACAATTGTTGGTTCTTTTCTACTATAGATATTACCTTTTACAGTATTAGTGTTCCACAAGAACACGTAGTTCCTTCACTCCTAAAATGCACGGGCTGCTGCTTCCACATTAACGCATGACAGCACATCCACTCATTGCCTCCATGCTGGAGCATGAAAGACAGGATACCCATGCACTCTACTTCCTGCAAAATTTGTCGTAGAATTCACCCAGTGATGCAGAACTATTCTGTATCACTTAAGCCCTCATTTACAACACAATTAAGTTTTAGGCTTTAGAGATGCCAGGAACACTTACCAAAGATAAAGTCATATTTTACCATGTTTTCACATTAGGGCAAACAAAAAGGAAACCTGAGATGTGGCTCAATCACCACCCCACTGAGTGGGCTTCCCAGCTGCCTAAAGTACAAAGCAGAGACAAGCATTGCTCAAGGACAGGCAAGCTGTATACTCAGTTTCAGCAGCCTACACTGGACATTTTCAAAGATTTGTTAAAGCACTTCAGTTTACATGCCTTGAAGATGCTCTTTTCTTAATCCCAAAAGTGAACTGTAGATAAGGAACTCCATGGCCATTATTACCACTGTTTTCTTGTTCCTCTTCTGTAAAGAATGTGATCAGGCAACCTAAACCAACCAGGATGCGACCCCCTCCACAGACAGATCTAAAGCTTTATTTAGATGCCAATACTAACTTTTACAGCCCCTAATTTCAGCTGAAACCACTCTCTGACGGATGCCCCTAGGAAGTATCAGAGACAGAACAACAGGTCATATTAAAGGATGTGGGAATGGACTTTTAAGAGTCTTTCTACCCCTTAATATCCTTTCCTTACAAATTTTCCAGTCACCTTTGAGGCTGACAAACGCAGGGAAGACAGAATCAATGCGTTAAGTACCAGAGGCCGCAGGGACTGCATTTGCAGAAATCTAGCTTGCCTCCTCACCTCTTTCAATGACAAACAGTGCCTTCCTGATACCAGGAAACTGCGGGCTGCTTCCCACTCACTCTATTCATATTACAGCAATTTTGTTCTAGTAAGGCCAATCTAGAACATCTTTAAGACAGAATTACTGAAAGCTTAGGGTCCATACAATATCCTTCAGCCTAATTATTAAACCAAGATAAAGACATTCTGTATGGTCTACGCTTACATGTAAAAACCTCATTGCAGTAAAAAATAATGCTTCTGCAGATATTAGAGATCTTATAGCTTATTTTAGCACTAGAGAGCATGGAAGTTTTGATACGGCTGACTGTACACACCCAAAACTCCACATGCTGTAACTTTAATACAGAATTAACACATGGATAGATAATCTGACAACCTAAAAATACATTTACAGTATACATTATGTGATGCACCAGCATTTGATTACTTGGGATCAGCTATTCAATATAATCTTTTCAGGTCAGAAAGGAGACATGTTCCATGACAGCTGTTCTATGCAGGGCATTGGGACAGACATATGGCTCAAGACACAGGCAGCTCCTTCCTTTTGTAGACAGACATCTACTGAACACGATCCAAATGCCTTTTTAATTGGACCTCTTCAATGAAACTTTTCCAAAATCTGGATTTNTGCTAGTGTAGATGAAAAGTCTTCAGAGATTTGGCACTAAATGCGTGGACTGATGCTGAAGAGTATGTGCAAAACAATTTTATTGAAAAGCAGCTGGTGTCCTTTCTGAACTTTTGAGTGATTCCAGAAAAATTCCTCAATGCCTTATCAAGCTGTACAAGTAAGAGAATCTAATAATTTCCACACCAGCCACTATACTATCAACATACAAAGAGGTTTACAATCTGATCACGTTTTCTCCAGTCTTAAATGTTTTGACCAATGACAAAAATTATTTTTAATCTGTAATAAGCAAACTCTTAAGCTGCAAAAGTAGAGGTTCTCAGGGGATTTTATCTTCCATTTGCTTCCTTTTTATTCATCTGATCTCTTCCCCCTCCCCCAACTCAGTCAGTCAAAAGCAATACAACCTTACAGCGCTCCACTGTAACCAGCCCAGCAAATCAAAAAGCACACTTGGGCATGCTACCCTATATCACTCAGAGAAAAGTGCTGCCAATGGTACTGCAGTTTTTCAAGAGTGAAAAATTAATAAAGATCAGGTCTCAGAACAGTAAATTTTAAAACATAAAGCGTATATTACAGTATTGGACTTTTACTGTCAAGCAAATATACAGCATTTTATAATCTTTGCTCATATTTTTAAGCATCAGAATATTGTGTTGCTAAATGAGTTCATCACCTAAAATAGACCTTTTTTTCCCGTGTTGCCATTTTGCAACAACAATATTTAATGTTTTTCAAAAGACCATTAAGCAAAGAGGAATGAGTAGCAGTTGTCCAAGCTTTTAGCATTCAACATTCTCTCCTACACCTTCATGTGGAATAAACCCTAAAGGTAATGTTCTGTTAATTTACCACTGCAAATTTACACAGTCCCCCCTCCCACATCCTATCCAAGCCTTACAATAATGAAGGTAAAAGAGTTGTAGAGGAAATAATGTCTAGATTATTTAAAAGGTTTCTTAAACCTTCTTGTGGTGTACCTGTTCTCCCACTCCTCAGGGAATCCAGGGAAGACCTCTAAAAAAAGTCCTTGCGTACAAAACTCTGGGACATAAATCTCTCCAAGAACTTCAAGACTTGGATTATCCTGACATAAAGCGCTAAAGTTCTACACGTTCAAAGATATTAAACCAACCTAATGCCATATAATACCACCTCCACCACACATACCTGAAGGCACACCCCTTTTACTGCAGGCTACCTACTGCATTTTAAATAAGCATTCCCAGAGACTTTCCACAGCAGATGCCCCCCATCTCCCCTTTAGCTACCTATACATTCCAACTAAACCACTAACAATTCCCAAAGAGTTCCAGGACTGACAATTTGTTAACACCATACTGAAGGAAGTAGAATTCAGGCTTCAATGTATGGTGCACAAATCACTTCAATGGTGTTACAGGTGGCAAAAAAAAAAATCTAAACTGTTCCCATGAGATAATGTAGGTTTCATCAAAATCAAAAAGTGGTTTGGTTTTGTCCATTTAAACAGGAAATTGCACTCACTCACGCAAACATGTATAGAAATTTACAAAATTAAAAATTTTTCTGACGAAGACTTTTTTCTTAATTCCTGTTTCAAAGAAAAGCCATCATTCGATTCTTTTCTCTATTGATTTTATAGTAAATGCATTTTAATGAGAGAATGGGGAAAAGGATATCCCCCCCCTCCCCCATTTTAGTGTTCAAAAAGTTACTCCTCCTGTGGAGAGAAATCCAATATATTTAACACTCATTGCTTCAATTTTTTGTTTCCATGCCTTTGTAGACTTGTACAAAATAAATTTCTCTGCCTCTTAGAGAAGGTTGTGTGGCTTAATCCACGCAGTGTCTCACCTGTTAACTGGAGTGCTATATCTCTATACAGCTCCCGACTAATGTGAAATTCTTCCTCATGCCAGATCTTTCCATCTGGAGTGCGAATCTTTGTTTCAGCAGGATTGAAACCTGAAAGTAAACAATTTAAGAGTTTGAAATAACTGTGTAAAATGTAAATAAAGCTTTTTCAGGGTGGAAGGAGTGAGAAACTGCCAAGTAACAAAGGAACTACTTGAATCTAAGGCTAAATTAGAAGAAAGCAATATACCAGTCTGCCACTTGCTCACAGCTGAAAAACAGCAGACTGGATGAAGAAAAGATTATTAAAAATGCGAAATGCTTTCTCAATCAATACAATGTTACTAACCTCTGGGACCATTAAAAAAAAAATCAAAATAAACCCAAACACTAATACAGTGAGCTTCTTTTTTATAGTAATTTTTAAGAAGAGACAGGAAGAATTTCAAAAGAATCCACAATTCTGTAAACTGGCAAGAATTTATTTTATTTGTTGTCCATATCTGTGATCAAACCATGCTATCCACTCCTGTATTGCCCAAACACAACTATGAGTCATGCCCATGCTTTGACATGCTGCCCAATGAATTGAACTCTGCTCTTCCACCACGTATAACCAACAGGGAGGGATTCTGCACCTCCGTACCTCTGTATGATGGAGCAGCAGGTGCAGCTGCCACTTTCCTGACTTTGGGAGTCACTGCATTCTCCACATTTGTGATCACAATGGGTTGCTCAGCATATCCCGAATGCTGCCCTCTGCTGCCTAGCTCTTCAGAATGCTCCCACTGCTTTCGAATCCGCTCCTTCAGCTTCTCCAACTTTGCATCATGCTGCCGCCGTTTCAAGATTTCCAGTCTATGAGCACTAGAAGTACTCGTGGCAGAAGGGGAAGACACTTTTAGTTCACTGTCCTGGGATGTGTTACTCTGAGGAGTTTTAGTGCTACTCTCGTCTCCTCTGGAGCCATTAGTCTTTTCCTCTTCCAATCTTGGAGGTGTTGCAACCTTAAGAAATGCCTCATTATTCTGCAAGGCATCAATTGCTGGTCTGTCATTCAAATACCTAACAACAGTCTCATCTGCAGCAGAAGAACATGGGCTTTCAAAATCTCTGCTGTGTAGATCCCGTTCATCTCGGTCACGTATCATACAGCCTGTTATTTCAGTCTTCCCTTCTGCTTCACTGAAGTCCAAACTAGAGAGCAGTTGCTTGGCCTCAAGTTGACTAGAACTGTGATAAGACAGAGAGCTGTATGTATCCCTGATGTAATAGAAGGAAAAAGAAAGTCACCATCAGAAACACAACTGTAGGACCTTCCAACCCAGCAATCAGTATGTTCATTAACTAAAAGAATTACTTCCTATACCTTGTCTCCACTTTAAAGGCAAGTTCTTTTAAAGTTTGATCACCACACATTTAATAGTGCAAGTCTGACGGAACTGAAAGAGGTTTCTGTTCAAAAATTAATTTTATGCACTCTCTAGCTGAACAGGACTACATATAAAGTTGAGGAGCTGAAATTAGGGCCTGTAGAAAAATAAGCAAGCAGTAATGCCACCCTTCAATTTAAAAAAAAAAAAAAAAAAGCTTTAAATAAAACCCAAGTGTAAAACTTAAATGAGAAGCATCATTGATAGATGTTCTGTAAAACAAAGCAATGCATACATGCACAGTTTCCAGAGAGCATATTCATTAGCTGAGAAAACAAACAAATTGCACCAAAACCCCCTGCCCTGTATTTCAGCCTTAAAAAGGCAAGCCCCTATCAAGAACTTCAGAGTGAACTGGCTATACTGCAATAAATGTAAAGCTTACTGAGAGCTCAGGAATTCAACAAACTAAGGATCTCTCAGCATTTTTTTCACAGAAAAAACAGACTCCACATTAGAATAGACTCATGGTACATATGTTGTTAGGACAAAAAGTATTTGATATTTTTACTGATAAGGGGCTGAAGATGTGAAAATCTGGCACCTAAGCTAGCTGGCTTGTTTCCTCAGCAAGCATGTTTACAGAATTCATTTAAGGCAGGTCATAACACTGTACTTGTGAAATTGTCTACCTCTCTCTAGCAGCACATTTCTGTCATACAATGTAGTAATCATTACCAATCAAGATAAAAGTTGAGTGGTTTAATTGCACAGAATTTCACCAAAAGTGTGTGTGTATATATATACACACACATACACATTGATTGTTCTATCCATTATTCTGGTTTTTGTATTCCTATGCACACTTTAAGCATAGGCTACAGGCTGTTCTCAGAGAAGGAGTAATGTGTTAATGTATCAGCTCTGATGTTAATCCCCAAATTAATCCCCCTCCCACAGTCTTCTTACTGTAAGAAAGTTATTCTTTTCAATTTAATATAATGGCATGAGTCTAGCTACTCTCGTTTTCTTCTTTTCCCTGAACTCTGTTAAATTTACTACATGTTTTTAAAACGAGTAACTGATGTACGTAAGTTATTCCAGATAGGGTAGACAACAGAGCTGTTCCATTAACAAAACTGACCCAAGATTACACAACTGATCCAAATCAGCCTCCCATGCAACAAGGAAGAACATCACAGCTAACATAAGAATTGGAAAAGGAGACTAAAACTTAGATGTTAGGATAACAATTATTAATAGACATGTAGTGGAATTAAAAAAAAAATACCACTGTCCTAACTCCACTCTAATTAGTCAACAGCAATTTGACTTCACTGGGAGAACGTTCGGAAAAAAAATGCAAAGTATGTGTTAGAATCCAATAAAAAACTATTATCAGCCCAACCAAGCTATTCATCAGGGATATGGCCTGTGCAAAGAACACACACTGCTTCTAAAACAAGGAACTGAAGAAGGTATGGTAAAGGTCTTCTAGGCTCTGATATTACAGCAAGTTATAACTAGTTTATTTCTGCTGCAGGTTCTCTTCCTTTCTGAAAGCTCTTGAGGCATCTTATATTCACTACAATACTTAACGTAGGCTAGGAAAAACAGGCTTTACGTATTTTTCCTTCATTCCTCACACCCCACCATGTTCTCAGGCCTGCAATATTGTGTGCCACTTTCTCCTTGATACAGCTGTTCTTATTTGGGTTTCTCACACACACAAAAACTGCATCTTTAGTACTAGATGTTCTTAATCTACACTCTTACGTTAATACATTTCGGAACATGTGCTGAAGAACTAATTAAACAAAATTGGAAAAGCATGAGGAAGTACTCTTTTTGGTGCTTGTTAGTGAAACTAAATACCTATCAAACCTACCAGGTCCCTGAGGCCACAGCCACCTCAAGTTGATGATCTGGCCCCATTTCAACACATACGACTTTAAACTCATATTCACTGAACAAAAAATAAATTTTTAACTTTTTTTTTTAAAGGAAGACACTTTTGTCCAACACCGCATGTTGCTCGTGTGGGTGGGTGAGGGGAGGAAGCAAATCAGTTTTTGAGGAGTTACCAAAAACATCACTATTAGCTTAATTCTGATCTTAGCACATTTTTCTTTAATGGTCAACTGTCCCACCACTGACCTGTANCAACAAGCTGATTTCAACAACTAGGAGCAAGGTTGTAAGTGCTTGAAACAATGATCATATTTAAAGAGAGAGATAATAATGCTTAAACATTAATTATAATTCATTAAATCTGTGAAAGTCAATTGTGTTGCCACTAGGGGTCGATCTGTCTGTTCTTCTCCAATGCCACACTACTCGAATGCTCTAAATAGTATTTAAAATGAGGGCTTATTCCTTATTAAAAACAAGGGCTTATTCCTTATAAGCAAATGCTCTACTTAAATGAAATAAAGGAAGCATCAGATTTAGCATTCTGTCAGGGTGTAACAGTTGACAAACATTAAAAAATATAAACAGCTAGTCCAGCGTAAACATAGGCATATACAACTGTTATCCAAAACCCCCACAAAAACACGATATCAGAATGGGATAAGCACTGCTCGCTTGCAGTGCGGGGAAAGTCCTGTCACTTCCTCTAGCCAGTTGACTATGGTAGCACACTTTCTTTCCTAAGCTAAGGGAAGAAAACATTAGTTTCTCCTGAGCGATTAGAGTTTCATGAATAGAGATTATTAGCAGGTGACAACTTGGGGGCAGGAAGGACAAATCAAGTTTTCCCAGAATGCAGTGGCTTCACCCTGCCTTACACGCCACGTCCTGAACAATACATACCCTTTCTGCTTATTTTCCTGCTAGCGCTAGCAGAGGGCTTCTTGGCATCCATGACAGAATCAAATACAGCTGTGCTGGTCGGAACTATTTCCAATTTGTTCTCTATATGACGTAGCTAGAATTTGAAGATAATGCAAATTAGAATATTGTTTTCAATTTTTAAGCTACAGTTTTTTTCCCTAACATGACAAATTCGTCCTCATTTTCATAACGAATAGAGCTGCAGGCAAAAGCAACTTCACAAGGCTCATGTTGCAAAACTGTATAGCCTTATGGCCAGACACTACGTAAGATTATTAAGATTTGTTTAAAAAGATTATCTAAATTAGGTTTTGTTGCATAGTTTTGTTTCCATAAGCAGGCTGTTGTGAAGAAATTAATAATAACATGCCATTCAGAGTCTTAATGCTTGGCCTGAATAAAATATTAATTCCACTTGGAATAAATTCTACAACACTATTTTTAAAATGGAGCATGATACAAGATTCCACATGTAAAACCCCACACTGATGCTCAACTATTAAAAAAAGAGAGGGACAAAGTTATGGGAGAGAGTTGAATTTTCCCAAAACCCAAGCTGTTTGCCTTCACTGAAGCCAGGATTTAGAAACTAGTGCGATATCTTAAGCACCTAAGTTAAGTACCCACAGAAAGACAGCAATTCCAATGCTCAAAGATGGAAAACTATGAAATACACTGGTGGTGTCCCAGTTTGATGGGTTTGGGTAAGCAGGGGAGAGCTATTTTTTCAAGTTTTCAGAAAAATGAGAAGTCGCCACCTTCTTAAATAGAAAGGTAATAACTACACTCAAGAATTAGCAGGTATTACTATACTCAAGACTAAGCTTGCTATGGCAAAAATTTCTTGTACTATGCGTGGAAAAGATTTTCCAAGATACAACAATGTTCAACATGCATGTACTTGAACTGTTTGCTCTATTTTCAACTTGTTTAACAGACAATCACTGAGCAAAATAATACTTTGGTTAAAGCTTTTCTAGCCATTAACTGATTTGAAAGGGAGTAAGAAAAAAAAAAAAGAAAAAATATCAGTACTTACAGCAGCTTTAGTCTGAGAAAAAGTAGCCCATGCTGCAGTTAGATCTTACAGGGCAGAAACAAAGAAATAAATTTCTCATTAGTACATGGAAAACAATGAAATAAGATGTTGCTTCAAAACAATTTTCATGGGCTCACTAATCAAGTTCTTTTAATGACTCAACTGCAGCCTCTAAATCTCCTCTATGAGAGGCTGTGATCAGTCAAGACTCATCTTAACAGAGCAATAAAATATTTAATGTAAAATTTAATGAGTTCACTAAGGCTG
Organism: Fregata magnificens; assembly: GCA_013389945.1. Classification (NCBI taxonomy): domain Eukaryota; kingdom Metazoa; phylum Chordata; class Aves; order Suliformes; family Fregatidae; genus Fregata; species Fregata magnificens. The sequence continues at coordinate 114,091 of WAAD01040916.1, read as the reverse complement.
AATGCATTATTACACTTGAAATCAAATCTACCACACGTTATAGGAGATGTTTAGAAGATAAAATAAAGCTGGTTATCTACCCCAACACAAATACCTTACATATTTCCATTACACTATAGTTTAACTGGTTTTTTTCATTCCATCTTCTTTTTCAGTAAACCAAGCATGAATACATGGTCACTGAAAGACTCTATTCAAAAAACAAACTTTGAACATGTGAACTTTGAAGAGTAATCTTTTTGAACTGTACACCCTACAAACAAAATAGAAGCAATGTTTGTGAAGAGCAAGCAGGAGGCACTAATCAGCTTCAGCCTTTTAATCTAAACAGATAGCACACGCTTTATGCGCAATCCAGTTCTGTAGGATGCAGTAGTATTTTCCTCTAAAAATATTTACTTCCTCAGTTTCCCTGTTCTTTTGGGTTCTAGTGGTTTTCTTCTAATCCAATGGTTTACACAATGCAACATCCAAAACCTTAATGTGTGTCAGAACTATGGAGAATAGTAGTAATAGAGAGTTTTTTAAAAAAACAAACAAAAAAAATCTTTTCCTTATAGTAAAAACGCTGCCAATTTAATTTCAGGTAAGATGCAACAACACAAAGGAAGAGGGTTAAGCACATAACATAGAAACACCTTTGTTTTGACTTCAAGAGATGGTGCTTCATGTCTACAGAACACCTCAGTTTCACAAGGTACGTAATTTTAAAAGAAACTGAACATATCACAGGAAACAATCAGCAATAATGTCCTCTTACAGGTAATAATCTGTCTCTACTTTTAAAATAACTTCTGGAGTCCAGTTTTGTCATAGTGGAGATCATAAGACTGATCTGGAACCACAGCCTTAACATGCGACTCAGCTGCTCTACAGACTAGACCTTTCTTCCTCTCAGCGATGTACTGTAATTTTTTTTTTTTTTTGCCCCCTCCTTTCTTAAATTACAGAGTAATCATGACAGCAAAAAGCTAACAGGATTTCTCCAGTTCAGGGAGACAAAAGTGCTGCAAGTCATCTTAGTGGTGATGTACTGCTGTTATTCAAGGGTCTTTAGCTCTTCACTTTGGAACTGAGCAAGAGCCAGGACCAACTGCCCCTCTTGCACTTCTTTCAAGAGTCCCCACTTTCTGTTCCTGCATTGCTCCTCCTCTACAGCATTCAAAAAAATCCGTGTCTGTGCCATCTTGGCAANTTTTTTTCATTCCATCTTCTTTTTCAGTAAACCAAGCATGAATACATGGTCACTGAAAGACTCTATTCAAAAAACAAACTTTGAACATGTGAACTTTGAAGAGTAATCTTTTTGAACTGTACACCCTACAAACAAAATAGAAGCAATGTTTGTGAAGAGCAAGCAGGAGGCACTAATCAGCTTCAGCCTTTTAATCTAAACAGATAGCACACGCTTTATGCGCAATCCAGTTCTGTAGGATGCAGTAGTATTTTCCTCTAAAAATATTTACTTCCTCAGTTTCCCTGTTCTTTTGGGTTCTAGTGGTTTTCTTCTAATCCAATGGTTTACACAATGCAACATCCAAAACCTTAATGTGTGTCAGAACTATGGAGAATAGTAGTAATAGAGAGTTTTTTAAAAAAACAAACAAAAAAAATCTTTTCCTTATAGTAAAAACGCTGCCAATTTAATTTCAGGTAAGATGCAACAACACAAAGGAAGAGGGTTAAGCACATAACATAGAAACACCTTTGTTTTGACTTCAAGAGATGGTGCTTCATGTCTACAGAACACCTCAGTTTCACAAGGTACGTAATTTTAAAAGAAACTGAACATATCACAGGAAACAATCAGCAATAATGTCCTCTTACAGGTAATAATCTGTCTCTACTTTTAAAATAACTTCTGGAGTCCAGTTTTGTCATAGTGGAGATCATAAGACTGATCTGGAACCACAGCCTTAACATGCGACTCAGCTGCTCTACAGACTAGACCTTTCTTCCTCTCAGCGATGTACTGTAATTTTTTTTTTTTTTTGCCCCCTCCTTTCTTAAATTACAGAGTAATCATGACAGCAAAAAGCTAACAGGATTTCTCCAGTTCAGGGAGACAAAAGTGCTGCAAGTCATCTTAGTGGTGATGTACTGCTGTTATTCAAGGGTCTTTAGCTCTTCACTTTGGAACTGAGCAAGAGCCAGGACCAACTGCCCCTCTTGCACTTCTTTCAAGAGTCCCCACTTTCTGTTCCTGCATTGCTCCTCCTCTACAGCATTCAAAAAAATCCGTGTCTGTGCCATCTTGGCAACCATACCATAGGCTGGCAATTCCTAATGCAGATCAGCAAATACTCTGCAGATCAGAGTACGAAACTGCTATCTCTGCAGAAAGGAAGCCATAATACACATGGTCTTTGCTTCCAAATTGAGGCAGAAGAATGCTTTCTATAAAAACTCCCCAAAGTTTTGAACAACTGCTGATAAAACATCTTCCAAAACAAACCAATAAAACAGAAAAAAATCCATACCTCTCGTAGAATCCTTGTTTTGATTATGCCTTGGATTTTGTAGCGGCACCTCATTTGACTTGTTGCTCCACATCATGTCAATTTACCTACAAAAAAAATACTCACGTAAGAATCAAAGAGTTATAAAGTAAGAACAAATGTATCTTATGCTAAGAAGAACATAACCTTCACCACTATGATGAATGTTCACCTCATATGATGATTTCAAACTCGCATCATGAACAAAGTCAGAAAACCAGCACCAAATCACAAATGCGTTTACAGTTTGCAGTTGTACAGAAGCCACGTAATTCTGTGGATAAAAAGGGGTTTGTTTCTGTTCTTGTTTTATTTGCTACAAAGAAGAGTGGACTTGATGAAAGGAAACCCAGAGGTTACGCAATTTAGATCACATTAATAAGTACTCCAGCAAGTCTGCAAGATGACCACACTGAAATACTGCATATGAAGTAACAGAGGATAACAGAGGCAGCACTACATGGCTTGAATCTATAAAAGTTTGGCGAAAGTACCTAATTCCGCCAATGACAGATGAATGTATCACCTATCTCTGTTAAAGGAAAAGGCAGAACAGAACTGCGCAGCAGGACACTACAGCCAAGAGAAGAAAGACAAGACAGGAGCTGCTGCTGTTTTCCTGTGAACTTCAAAGGCAAGACTCCCAGTGAATCTAAAAAAGCGTGAACCCCTCTGTTACCCCTGG
>WAAD01040916.1:83858-100381 GCA_013389945.1 Fregata magnificens | reverse complement strand
CGGGCCTCCTGTCATCCCCCGGGCCCGCGGGGGGTCGAGTCCTCACGCTTCCCTGGGCGCCAGACCCGCCCTCAGCCTCAGAAAAATGTCGTTCTCCAGTGGTGTCCTCAAAGCTTCCCCCCCCGCGGTTGTGCAGGCTTGACTTGCCGGTTCAGTCCACATGCAAATCGTGTAAAAATAAAGAGCTGTGGCAGAGCTCTCGGTTTTGATGCAAGAACAGGACTTCGCAATGTTTATTAAACCACTGCTGCAGAGCACTGCCAACGCTGATGCTGGCATTCCTGAAGCAGCTCCAGTCGAAACTAGGGCACCATTTTTTAGTCATTTGTATTCATAGCTAAGTCATCTTTATAAAAATATTCTAATTTTTTTGCAAAATGAAAGAGGCTCTGATTACAGTCTCCCAGTTGCCAAATCTAAGTTTAAATAAACAACATTTGCAAAACTTCACAGAGCTGAGTACCACCGACTTAATTTCCACTTTCAACAGTCATTATAAACCCGGAAGAGTTTGTTAGTATACTATCTCCTATTGCATGGAGTCCACCCCAAAGATGCATTTAAACCGCCCACATTTCAAAAATAGGTCTAAGATATTATCCAGCTAAAACAAAATTATTTTCACTGAAGAAGGAAAGTTATTAGATAGGAAAAAAAGAAATTCTTCCTACAGTTATTTTGGAAATGTCTCTTCCAGGGCTTGTCTACAACTTCACCAGAGTCTGGCTTTCAGTCATTAGTATGACTGTTTGACTACAGATGCCAAATTTTTTGGGGGAGCACAGAGGTGGAGACTTATCTACCCCAACCTCTAAAGGATCACTAAAACTACTAGAGCTTTTTTTTTTTTCCCTTAACTAAAAAGGATTAAACTATTTTTACATAGCCCCTCCTCTTGTGAATGGTCAACATTTTGCATATAAATTATTCCAATATGGAAACACCACACAAAAACACCCAAAACATTGAGACACCATTACAGCCACGAAGCTTAGGCAAGACAGAACTTAATCATGTCACAATTACAGGATACCCATTTAACCTTAATTTGGCTCCTTTACATACATGAACTAATTACAGAGTATGTTTTCCAGCGTAAGCATACCTCCTTTGAAACGAGGTAGGCTTGAGATGTCAGTGGTTAAACCTTTGAAAATTACTTTGTTTTGCCAGATGAGGGAAAAAATATGGGAACACCAAAAGACGAGCACAGCTCCAATGGGAAAAAGTGGTAAGTAGTACCTAATTCCCTCCTGAGTCCTCAAAGAGCGAACGTGCTCCTCCCAAATGCAGGACAAGACTGTAAGAAGTAGTAGTAATAATAATGACAATTTCAGTCAATGAAAACAATATTACTACAGTGTATGGCAGCCCTGATCGCAGACTAGGGGAAATTAAATTATTACATTCCCTGTCATCACCTAGTGTTTACTTAAATTTACTGCTTAATATTGCTGCATTGGCAGCCTATTTAAATTATTCAGCACTTTTGTAATGCACTACCTCTTTAATTATGCTTAAACATAGTTTCCCTTTTCTGCTTGGAAGCAGTTAATCTAGTTTCATGGTCCTGCTTTTCATCTTCAGGCAAACAAGGCATCACATTAGGATTTTCTCAAACATGAAAATAATTTGTTTTCAGTCAGTCAAAATTAAAAGGCAATGTTTGCCTACTGTTTTTGCTTCTATATGCCTTCTATTTATTTTCTGTATCTGTCAGTGAAACTTAATTGTAAAACTTCAGATTACTTTTTCAAAGATTCCCTACCAATGGGTGTAAAGCTCTGACACACAAATATCACATGAAAAGAGAAGGGAAAGACATTCTTATGGAAAATGCAATAATCTGGTGAAATTCTCTAAGATTAGAAATAAAGAAACTATTTACCTGTGAACAGCCACAGCTGAGAGAAAAGGAAGAATTGAACACACTCCAGTTTGATGAACTGCTCACTAAACTGCAAAGCAATGGAGATAACCACAGCAAGCACTGCCCAAGCACTGAAAGTGGTGGATAGAGGCAAAGTTAAAAGTAAAGAGCCACAATCTCATCTTACACTAAGTCGGCTATTGCAGCTTTAAGAGAGAGGTTTGGAAAGTTTTCCACTCCATACTACTCTTGCACACCCCTTCTAAAATTAGAAAGGGGCAGCTGGCTATTGCAGCCAAAAGGCTAGAGCTCCCCAGACTCCCTCCCCCCTTGCTTTGACTGACGTGGCTCCCAAGAGCCACGGAGGAATTTGGGGAAGGCTGCTTCCACCTGTTGGACATGGAATGAGGTTGTCCAGGCACTCAATTATAAATCCAACTGTCAGGAGCTGACAATAAAACAGGACACAGGACAGCTGTGAGGACTACAGGAACACCCCACACACACACCTTCTCCATACTCCTACAGTTTTGCAGTTTGTCTTAAAGCAGAAATAATGCACAAAAAATTGTTCTTTGCATGATTTCGGCTTATAAAATAGAAGGGATCACTTCAGATTTGTTTTCATAATTTTCTAGCTGTGCTACAGGGTCTTAGCACAGAATCTGGCAAGTTGTTCATGTATTATTACACACCTCCAAAACTATTTTTTTTTTCCTAAATACTGCATGCTGGTGATTGCACTGCAGATGGTGCACATAGCTGTGCTCTGTACAGAAAATACTTTTATGCCTACCTTAACATGGAGCTCACCTTGCCTTCTGCACTCAGTTTGAGCTGAATTGACTATTAGTTCAAAACATTTTTCAAAAAAGTATATGAAAACCATGACTTTTTTTTTTTAATTTGTGGAAAATGAGCAAATGCTTTTGTTGGTGTGAAAGAAATAGGGGGAAAAGTTAGTCCTTTTAACGAACCTGCTTAGCATGCTCAAAACTCCACTGCTCAGCGCAACGTGACTCAGGGCAGGGCGTGAGAGAAGGTAACAACAGACAGGGCTGTGCGTTGTTCTGGGTCCCTTTTACAACATCCACTGTTGAAGGCAATATGGGTATTGCCATCCTCCAGGTGCTCGAAGACAACAGCAGGAGTAGCAGAAGAGGGGCCACACTCCACCTTCTGCCTGGGCTGGCTACCTGCAAGAAGGCTTTTGCCAGCTGCGGGGATGTGTGTCTGCTCGCAACCCAAGGAACGGTTTGACTGCGTTTTCCAGTCCAATTTGCAGAGTGCTGAAAATTTTGTCTGTAAATTGGTGTGTAGCTGGTTCTGTTCCCCAAAGATAGTGTTCTGCCCAAAGTTTGTATGCTGTAAGCTCACGGAACAGGAAACATCCGCTTTTCAGTCCCAAGGCCAGACCTGGTGTCTTTGCTCTATATAAGCACATTTTTGCTGTCAGACTATTTAATTTGCTGAGCTGCTGACAGTTAGGGACAGTTCAACTTCAGAAGTGAGGTTTCTCTAGAAAAAGCCAAAGTATTTTACAGTTTGGAAAACATCAAATGGCTATGTTTGCTGCAGGCAATGAAATAATTATACAAGGAGGATAGTAATCAGCTGCCTGTGAGCAACACAGACAGACATTACTCTTCACCTCTGGCTGAGGAGTTACTTAATGAGATCTGCATTAAGTACCTGTGGATATTTAATAAGAGCCTTTTAGAGAGAAAGCCACAAACAGCTAGAAAAAGGACCTACTTCTTCAACAGCAGGAACAGTCTTCTAATCCCAAGCCTTCCCCCTCCTCCAGAAAGGGCTACTGTGTACAGCATCTTGCTTTTGGTTTATTTTTCCAGACTAAGCAGCATACCATATATTTGGAAATACACCTCACTTTCCCTACAGTTAACAAAAAAAGGGATTCTCCTTTGTCTGGCACAACATTAAGTAGAACATTAAGTCTTTAGTTTCCAGGCACCTTCCTACTTCGTCTTGAAACAGGGCAACACAGCTCTTTAATACCTCAGTTTTAGAAACAGAAAATAACCTGGATTACAGATGTTTTCTTAGCATAAGAGCACAGAATCTCCTGCTTTCCTGTCATAACTTAAGTCTTTTTTCGTGGTCGCCAGTTCTGCTAAGTATATATTTTTTTTTTCTAAGTTAGTTTTTAGTAAGATTGTCCCTCCAGTCGGTTCACAGTGCACTGGTTTGCAACAGCAGAGATACAGGAACATGCAGCTAGGAGGGGAACAAGAATGAAGTCATCCGTTTTGTCAGCTGCTGGCTCTTGTGTCAGACTAATGAAACAAGTGAACCATATCTTACCATTAGTTCCAGCTGAAATTAGAACTGAGGAATAGTACAAGAACACCAAGTAATAGACAATTCAGAGCTATTACAATTTCCTGAATTGTGCCCCATTAGAGAAAAGCCCTGGTATTATCAAATACATGCATCTGCATCCCAGTATCCATCATCCCACTCAAGTTTCTTAAAAATTCTAAATTTTGCAAAAGATTGTGTTTTAGGCATCTGTATTTGGTCAAAGGTAAAAGCAACAATCTCAAACATGTAAAAAAAAGTCTGACCACTTAAAATTCAATGGACAAAACTTAAAACAGCTTATAAAACAAACAAGTAAATTTATTTTTAATGATTACTAAAATAGTTTACATAATATACAAACAGATATGCTATCAGGACACATTTGGAAAGAAGTCACAGTTTGTTTTTTTTTTAAAAACATTTGTCCAGTGAAATGTCCAAAATGTAAATGCCATCTTTTCCTTCCTGAGCTATTCTTAAACATCCAGAACAGCAACACTTCCATGTCTTTTTACGGTTTATATTTCTTCCCATTAAAATAAAAAGCACTATCCATTGGTGGCTCTCAGTGGTTAGAACAAATCCACCTCTAGTTTAAGTGTCCACAGCTCTGTCTCTCTCAAACCATGTTCTTTTATATGCTTCAGGTGATTTTGGTCCACACCATGTAACACCCCAAACCTTTGCTTGCACAAAGAAGCCAGAAGCTCCAGCACCTCAAGAGGTTTTCCTGCTTAAGAAGGACTTTTTGCAACAGGACAGCTCAAGGGGCTTGTTAATAAAGGATGGGTCCAAGATCCACTAATCTCTCAGCTGTTAAAAGAAAACGCCCTATTAATTTGAGAGCAGTCTTCACACATTCCTTCATACTCAATAAAACCAAATGCACATGGACCAATAGTTTAAGAGCATACACTAACAGCAATGACATGGAAGTGCTGCAATTTTTTTTTTTTTAACACAAAATATTTACAATAGAAACAAGTACATGTTTTTAGTCTGGTGTGAGGGATTCTCGGCATGAGGCACACTAAAAAAATGTATTTTAAAAACATGCATTGCAAATCTGTTCTTCACTAGAAGCTTATACAGCAAACAGCAGGTTATATGCAGACACACGAAGAAAGGTTATTTTTCTAGGATAGCGAGTACCACAAATAAATAAATTCTCTTGATGCAAAAATAATTATCTGATTAAAATGAGAAATAACCTATGTCTTCCTAAACTTTTGTTTGTAAAGGAGTTGCAACAGGTCTTTAGTACACACACAGAGCTGACATTTTATCATTTCCCCCCAAATTTTAAGACTTGCAGAACTTTGACAAAGAGCAGAGAATTCCCAGAAGCAGCAAGGCAAAGAGGTGCTGAGGGATTATTTAACTGACATCACTACTACTACTGTTAAGCAATCCTTTGTACCTCAGCTGTTCTCACTCTCCAGAACTCTTTGGGGCAGGCTTATTTAAGGAAGAAATCCTTGCCAAAAGGTTCTCTACAAGTCACAAATCTTTCCAGCAGTTTTGCCATTTCTAGAAGTTGCCAGAGACAGCTGACATCTATGTTGCTATCAGATGGATCAAGAAAAAGCTTGTGCTTATACTCACATCACTTTATCGTAATTTTCAGTCTGTTTTTTCTTATGTTAGAAGAAAAGTAAGCAATTCTTGGCAGATGAAGGTGATGTTTTTGCACCCTATTACCTTGTCAAACGCAATACGAGCTTTATGCACCACCAGAAAAGGGTCCTCATAGCAAAGCCAATAGTGCACCAAGACAGCTTCAGAAGCAGATGAGTGGTTCTGCACTAGTGGACACTTACTTCCAGCTCCAGGACACCGAGCCTGAATAAGTCACTGAACACCACTTACCAACAACCAGCAAGTTCCTTGCTTACATTCTGCAGCTGATTTAGAGAAGTCTCAGTTACTTTAGCAGAAACAACCCTGCCAGTTGGTGGAATTTCTTTGCACAGAAAGGACTGCATGCTGCCTGAGCTCAGCAGCCACAGTCCTGTTCAGCCACTGCAACATACATTTTCTGTCTTCCTCCTTTCCCAAGTCCTCTCCAATAACTTTTATGTGCATCCTTCCACAGGAAGGTCCTTTTCAGGCCAAACAGGCAACACAAGATGAGATATACGGCTCCACAGTCCACTCAGCTTATCTGTGTCCATACTATTATAAGAACTAGGAACATCTGAACTGGTAAACTTTGCCCAGAGGAAATCCCGGACTTTCTCCTCAACTTCTTGCAAGGTGAGGCTCTTTCTCAGTGACTGCTCATCCAGGAGAACTGTCAGCAGAAGAGCCACATCCTTAAATGCTGCATTTTCATGGTCACAGTACTTGTAAAAGATTAAGGTGGAGCCTGCAGGCAGTAACTCAAATCGATGCACCACTGCTACCTTCTTGCCTTCTCTGAAGCCAGAGCTTAGCTCATTATCTACCTCCAGCTTGACAATGTCACTATCCAATATGGCTTTGTCTGCCCCATTAATTTTGATTGTAGTAGCATTCTGGGAGAAGGCAAAAGCATCGGCAATCTCGTTACTTAGGCACCTCAGTGCTTTCTCAGCTTCTTGGCCAGCTGTGAACAGTAAGATGGCTGGCTCCAAATGCAGATGGGAAGCATTAAGGTGTTTCTCAAGGAACACGTGGGTTCTTTTCCACAGATTGGGGTCCTGACTTTGGTAAGTATTTTTTAGTTTCTTCATCCGGGCCCGAAAGACTTGCAGAATTTGAGTATCTCTACTTGACAAAGTTGCATCCAGAAGACTTGGTATTCCACTCCACAGGACATAAAGCAATGGGACACTAATTAACAGAACCAGTAACAAAGTCCAGCTCTTGTGAAATCCACTCTGCGATTCACCATCATCTATAAAAAGGAGGAGCAAACAGGAAGAAAACAATGTTTCAAAAGGAATCAGAAGTCAACAAGTGAGGGGAAAATAAGAGGAAACAGTAGAATTCAATGAACTCATCCCACTCTCAAGCTACAGGTACAGTAGTTGAAGAGTATAAAGATGATGTTCTAGTTAAAAAAAAAAACCCAAACACAACCAACTTTGAACTTCTTTAGCAACTTAGTGAAGTGACAGCATTAAAAAAAAGGACATTTTTACACATTTCCAGATTGACTAAGAAATTGGACATTCTTTTGAAAAAGGAGCTCTTCTGAAAGTTTATCAATACTCCACTCTATTTAAACAAATCCAAACTAAGAGCTTAAAATGGTTCTGAAAAAGGTCAAGCCTTTTCCTACATTCAGGCTCTGCAGAAAAAGCCCTCTACAAAACCTAGCATCACCAGAATGGTTTCTGTTTTGTTATTTCTCCTCCCTATCCCCATGCAGCAGTATTTGCATCTCCAACACTGGTGATCAACACTATCAGAAAACGTTTGTGGTCTTTGGAACAGTCAGCTTCACAAAGAGTACACACAACAAACAGTGCACAAGCAGCATATAGAATATCAGATATTTTGATTTGGTTTTGTATTTGAACAGTTAAATTAACACTTGTTTGACCTACTACAAGCATAAGGCTCGATTCTATTCCCAGTCAAATGAGTGACAAAATATACCAACCTCCCGGGAAACAAGAACAAACTGTATACCTTATGCTACCTTTCTATACCCTAACTTTAATCAGGACAGCAACACAACAGCTGTTAAATAAGAACACCACTAGGCCTGCCTCAGTTTTAATCTTGCAGCAGATCTTGTAAACACTACAGATGGAAAACCTTAAATTCAGGTGGAAATATTACCTGTTATACAAGACTCACCCTTCCTTCCTTAGTGCTGAAAACACACGCCCTAGCAAGCAAGTCATCTGTTCTGGCAAGGACCCTCAGTTTTAACACCAGCTACCAGGAAATCTAATACTTGGACAGGCATGAAAATGGTTAAATGTAACACACACATGAAACAGAAGTGAAAGCAGAAGTCTTACTTTTGGCCAAAGGCTGTGATTGCTTCCCTATACTGGGCTGATCTCGAAATTTACTTCTGCCTGTTAAGAGATGAAGAAAGGAACGTGAGAAAAATACTAAGACAACAATTATAATCAATCTTCCAGCGGGGGATTTGGCAGGGAGTTGAAATCACCAAAGTGCAGTATTTTCATTGAAAAAGCTGTTCTTAGTTACGCTTTCACATACAAACTTCTATAAAGCTTACAGGAAGGTTAACAAAGCACCCCTGCACAACACCTTGTTGAAGAGAACGCAGTCCCGCTAAGCAGGAGCAAAGGCAAGACTGTGACCTCATCCCGGGTAGGGCTGTATCAAGTATGGGGCTTTCTGTTCTTTTCTGCATCATTTGCCCTCCTGTGCTCAAGCAAGGCTAGTCTTGAACAAGGAAAATGACACCTTCACCACTATTACTAGCCCGAGAAGTCCCATTCAACTGGCAGACCAACTCCCCATTTATGCTCTTTGCCAAATGTCAGTTCTTAAGCCATCTTGACAATCTTGCATAAAAAGCACAAGTCCCCAACCTATCACAAATCACCCCCGAAGATTTATAACTCTTGAAAAGTTATGCAAATAAAACCAGAAGCATTTCAAGTACAAGGTGACAAAATGACAGGAATTTAACAACCTGTTATTTTCTGCACAAGAATTCCATGTCCCAGTTAAGTCTCCTGATTCTGCTCAGGAATTTGAGGTACAGAAAAATGGAAGCTCAATTAACACACATATTAGAAAAACAACATAATGCAAGCTCTAAGTAGCAAAAGCAAAGTGGTATGTTAAAGGCATAGTCTCGTATTCCCTCTCCATCTACCTTGGGTGAGAGGCCTGCTTCATCAGCAGTCAGTTTCTTGGGATGAATTGTGCTTTTAAAGCAAAATGCAAGCTTTCAACTTCAAAATATACTTTTGTTCTATTTATTTAAATGGGCTCACACCGCAAAGTACAAGAGACGTTATCCATAGAAGAGTGTTATGAACAACTTTCCCAAGAGACCAGTATGAATATATACAGTACAATTACTGGTCAGCATGTTTTCTGCATTTAGTCAGTTAATTAAAAAGACACGAGAATTTCTGGCTCCTTGTGAACTACAGCAACTGGTTCAAAGCTGAAGGCTCTTTAATAACCAAATCAGGATACTGTCAATGGCACTATTGAGAATAAATTGAACAAACACACCCTGCAGTAGTTATTTCAAGAACACTAAAATAAATTCTATAACCTTGTTTCTGTATGAATGTAATTGCAGAAGGTGCTAAAAGCAGCTCTGGTCTAAGCCAGAGCTTAGCTGGCTTAATGAGCTACTCTATTCTGTAATTTCAACCCCCCGCCCTGATAGGGCACAGACATGGAGCTTGTAACTGGCTAAGCTTATATAAGTCTTCTAATAGTTGGCAGATCAAAATCACCTCAATTCTGTAATATTTTACAATGTAGCCCTGTTTGCAGAGACTAGCTTTCATATTTAGGAGACAGCTGTCTGCTAAAGGAAAAAGTATTTCAATGAACAGTCTAAAAACAGATCCTGCCCTACCTAAGAATCTTCCCTTATTTACAACACAATTTGCATGAAGGCCAAGCAAATTATTTGTCTTGTCTAACTCAAAAGGCATAACTTCTGCAGACACCATAGAGCTTTCAGAGTTTCAAGTCATTTTTCCAAAGTTCTTCACCTAACACACAAGTGGTCACTCCTGCAGCACCTATTACCTCTGGCACAGGAAAGAAAAAGTACCAGGCTAGCGAGAATTCCCTGCATCAATTCATTTTTCAAAGGCGTTTCACAGATGTGCAGCTACCACAAGACGAGCTTCTTTTCCGGAAGGCACTGTGGTTTTCAAAAAAAACCCCAAACAACCCCCCAGGTTCTCCAGATTGAATTCTGATTTACAAGACTTTGCTTATCTATACCTGTTCACGATAGAAACAAGTGCCGAGACATTAAGAACAGAACGCTACTAAGAATTCAGAACTTTTTTTTTCCCCCCCTCTTCTTTCAAGTACTCTTCTAAGAGGGAAAAAAAACCCAAACCAACAAATCCACAAAAACAACCAAAGATAAAAATCTGAAACACAAGGAATTGGTCATTAGATGGACAAACTGGAGTTTGCCAGCAAAGATAAACACTACTCCTCTCCAGGAGTATAAGACAACTAATTCAACCATAGCAGGCCACCATTACTCAGGGAAAGGCTAGAAGGGAAGGTGATGCGTACAAACTAATTTAACATTCACTACTACCAAAAGGTGAAGGTTTTGCTCCCTTCCTCAGCTCACCCCCACAACGCCACTAGTACATGCTCTGCACTTACTGATTGTCCCATGAGTCAACTCCATTTCCTAACCCAGCCAAAAAAAATGAAAAAGTGGGTCATTTTCTGTAGTCAGCAAGTTAAATAACCTCATAGAAGGGCTCTGGCATGTGCTGCCTTCTCCAGTTTTCATTTGGATCTGCCTCCTGGGTCCCCTTCCACCTTCCCAGACAGTGTGTCCCAGGGCACAAGAAAAACCATAAGCAGAGGAAAGGGAAAGAATTCTGTACTTTTCACTTAATTACAGGGAAAGACCAGGTATCTATTTTTCAACTTACTCTGTGATGTAGTTGAGCGGTGCTCTTGATTTTTCTCAAGGAAGTCAGCCTTTCTTTCTGATACCAAAGCACAAATAAAAGAACTTGGTTATCACATCAGAGGCCAGAATGAGACAGGCAAGCCGTACATGCTTTTAGCTCTTTCTATGAAATCTTCAAAGGTTATTAGGGAAGGAGTATATGCTGTGCTGCCAAACCAAGCCTGCGCCATATGACAGCCCCTTGGACCCCTCCGTAGATGGAGAAAGCTACTATTATCTAATAGAAAGGGCTTAATTTGGCCCTTCACCCTGCTTTTCCCAATATGACACAAAATTATCCCTCCTATTTTTTCTTTGAAAAAGTAATGATGCAATAATGATAAAATGCAAAGGACAGGAAACTGGCAGCATTAATTGATAGCTAATGGAAGGTACCAGATTTGTCACTTCCGAAACCAAAACTATTCAGCAGGAGATTTGTCACTTCTGAAACCAAGACTATTCAGCAGGAGATTTGTCACTTCTGAAAACAAAACTATTCAGCAGGAAGGAAAACCAAAAATAAACAGTGTAAAGCTACCACCTTAACAACACTGCTATCAGAACGGGGGGACTCCAGCAAACATGGGCATGTTCTTAGCTGCCTGAGCAAATGCTCCTGGGGAAACAGCAGGCTGACGTAGATGTGTTCTTGTGCACATCTCAGCTACCTGGTTCACGTCTGTGTTTTGTCAGTGCTTTCAGTGCTCTCCCATAAACACTGCGTGATTAGGACTGTTATTGACTAAATGAATGCAAGCCACTACCTTACTCTGACCAGTTAGCAGCTCTCCCAAAAACCTCCCTTACATAGTGTATCTATTGGATGTATTCAAACCACCTGTAGTAATGTAATTACCTTCTGCTGGGCTAAAAAGTATCCCATATTTTATTCCTCACTGTATTTCCCTATTGCTTCTGTAACACACAAAGAGAAAAATCTCTTGAGCAATGAACAGAAAAAGTGCTCCCTCACTTTGAAATCACTTGGTATAGTCAGCTTCCCCCTGCCAAAGTCAAAAGTAACTCATCATTTCAGAAAAAGAAGAGTTTTGTTTTGCTTTGCCTGAGGCAATTAAAGAGCCACTCTCATAAGAGTTTTTGAAGCAGGTATGATATTACTCATAATTTTGTTTTGCTTTTCAAAAACCAGACAGCTATGTATTTATCAAAGTTTAAAACTGTGCTTGCTTGAACTTCAAGGTTTTACACCCAAGCAGATGACTGTCATGCTACAATCAGTTTTAATTCGACTCACGGGCAGGAGCACACCCTGAATTTTTTTTTTTTTTTTTTAAATTTCTTCTNAGCCCCCCCTGAATTTTTTTTTTTTTTTTTAAACTTCTTCATCCATTCAGATTTCAACTCAACAACTCTCCCTTTTGTAACAGAACTGAAAAAATGTCATTTTAGCACCTTTAAGCAATCATTTGTTACATCATAGAAAAGGTACAGATAAAACTAGTGTTGTTACCTTTTAATGGCATATAAATGTTTGGTTGATGACCTGCTGGTTTCTCGGGTTCGTTACTGTCGTAAGCCTTTGCTTTTTCCTTTATTGGATTCTCTTGAAGAAAGTAAGTTGAAGAACTGCCTGTCAGGAGGCAAACAAGAAAAAAAAAAAAGAAAAAGAGGATTGGTATAGGTGCAGTATCATTTGTGGTCATAACATCACAAAACTGAAGGACCAAGACACAGTTTCAGAACATACATGATCTAAATCATTGATTTTTCAAGTTGTGATCTCCCAAAAGTAACTTTCTTAAAATGCAACCAAAAAACTAAGACTTGAAAATGTTATGGTAAATTTGAGTTCACTACAAATATAGCTGTCTACACCACCACATGCTTTTTTTTTTTTAAATTTTATTTTTTATTTTTAGGAGTCTTTGGCCTAAAAACACTTGGGGGGGGGGAAAAAAAAAACCCGGACATCAAGACACCAAATGCCAAGAGCCAAGAAATGCCTTATGCTAAAGGGATTCAGTGTAAACTAGTAAACACACAAGCATGGGAGTAAAGAGAATTTTTCCCACAGCTTTGGGCACACAACTTAAAAACAATAATTGTGCTGTCTTCCATAGCATTAGGCAGAGGGGAAAAGAGAGAGAAGCAAATATAGAACATAAGTCCCCTCTTTATGTGAGTCTAAGCCATCCTTTAGTTGGGTCTCTTTCTCTCTGTATAAGCCATAAAGGCAATCTGGGGCACCTATGCTCCTAACTCAATCCCCTCAGGTAGCTGGGAAGAATCTAAACCAACATCTCGAGGTTGTTTGCCAAATTACACAGCCATTCAGATGCTGAAACCCAACTTAGTTAATGTTACTAACTAGAAAGAATGAAGCCCTTTAAGATGACAGGAGTCCCAGAGCAAAGGTCAGGGCTGGAAAGCCAGTCAAAAGCAGAACAGCAGGAGAAGAGGTTTGAAAGTATAAAGTGCAACCACGTAGTTGCACAGATTCAAGGAGGAGGAAGAACAGTTCAGGTGTGGAAAGCAAGCTGTAGTACAGCTGTGGAACAGAGACCGTGACACAGAAATCAAGCTGAAGGGCATAAGCAGAGGAAACAGCAAAGGGAAGAAGACAATTGGTACAACTTTTTCTCTGTAACGTTCACACTAGGCCCTTTTATTCTTTTAACAGTACTGGGTTCTCCCGGGGTTTAATGTGTTTCTATAGCTCTCTTACCATACACACAAGGGCAACACACAGCTTGCCACCTAGTGTTTATTAATTTTACTTCAAGGAAAGAAAACAGCCTTTTTCTAATATGTCCTGGTAACTTTAGTCTGCATATGTGAAACATACAAAGGAAAAAACCAAACCAAAACAACCCAAAACACAAACAAGGGAGAAAACTAAGTTTTAAGCTAAGGTATGAAGTCACAGGTACAACAGTAAAGTATTTGCACGTAGCAAGTGGGATACTATATTTTCAAAACAATCTTAAAAACCTGTTACATGATTGATTTCCCACCAAGCTAAGAATGAAGATACTCACCAAATTACTTGATCCTCAGGAATGCCAAACAACATAGCCATATTTCACTATGTACTGAGGTTTTGCGAGGAAAAATCTCACTAGCAGCAATGGCTAGTAATCACAAGACCAGAAAGATCTATGAATCTAAAGAGATGGACCACTACTCATGCAGTCCATACTTTTTCATTCCTCTCCCCGTCTTTGCATCAGTCAGTACTCTATGTCTCTCAAAGCATTCTTAAAAGTTGTAAAAAGGAAAGATGTGAACATATACAACTTCATTTCTCATATGAGGACAGCTTGTGAATCAGCACCTTCTGTAACAGCGGGTATCACCAACAGACAGGAAGAGACAAGCACACGTATGCAAGCAGACAGCACACATGGTACCCCCTACAGAAAAAAAGTAAACTCCCCCTTTATGAAGTTTAACTTTCCTAAATATCTAAATTCCAGTCCAGGCATGCCTGTTCTCCCCTTACAGGCCCTTAAGCCTCCTATCCAAAGGATCATTCCTGCCTCCCAGGCAGCTAGTGAGGATTTTCCAATCCACCTTAAATCTGCTAGCCAGCCACCTTCTGCACAGTCACCTGCCAAGAGAGAGTGATTTTCTTACTATCCCCATTTCATACGCTGGTTTTATCACAGGGATTAGAAATCTGCAAGTTCATAAACTACAGGTTTATAAACCAAAATACAAAACCACTATTTTAACGTGGTGGAACCTGTTCTTTTAAGTCTGGTACATATCTGCCCCTGTGGGTTCAATCTTTTTCAACACAGAGATAAGCCTGCGACACATTTGCTGCAACGTTCCACAGCAACTACAGACAGCACAAACTCGAGAGCCAAAACCAGCTAGCGCCTGCCCTTAACTCGTACAGTCGTACATTCTACTTGCATATTTTAAGACAACTTCAACGAAGATCGCTTTAGCTCATTGATCTAGAAGATGCCTGATTCAAGGCAGGGTTTGTAAGCTCTTAAAGCTTTTTAGCTCTAGAAGCAAGTTTCCTAATCTGTATTTAAAACCTCTAAGCAGAAGCCAAAAACCAGTTTCTCAAGTTGTGGTTTTGCTTCCATTCTGCTCTCAGGGAAGCATGACAATTACATCCTTATAAAAATCCACCCTGCTTGTCCCGCTGCCTCACAGGCCCTGCGTTCCCCCGGTCTGCCCTAAACTGCAGAAAAAACCCAATACTGTAAAACTACAGGTGGGAGGACTGTGAGGGAGAGAAATTACTCCTCCACTCCTAGATAAAGCACTAGGGTCTCTTAACATTGTACTTTTACTCCTGTTGTGACTATAACCAAATATCACCGTTAAGAGCTCGGGGAGGTGGGGGGGAAGGCATCTCTCCCTCCAACCTCATTTTCAGAGAGGTCTACATTAACAAAAAACCACTCAGCCGTACCTCCTAAAGCAGCCCAGCCACATTTACAGTGCTAAGCATGTCGGTACCCTGTTAGCCATCATTTGGGAGTTAACAGCTTCCCACAGCTTTTCTTTCCACAGATAAACCTTTGTAGTTTCCCAAAGAAATACTTGTAGCCTCTCTCTTCCTCCCTGAAGATATGATTTTTCCATGCTTCCTGGAAATTCTGCTTCTGAAGCATAATATTGGCAGCCCTTTTTAAGGGCAATGCCACATAATTAGGGCCACGCACTGCAGCTGCAACAAGAGCTTGGTGACAGCCCTATCGCAAGAATACAGATGGGAATGGAGAATAGTCTCAGGCTGGCCCAACTCATCCACAGGAGGATTGCCACATATGAATAATGTATACAGTCCAACTCAAAATAGACCAACAGACTAAAGGGGAAGGAAATACAGACAATTTGCTTGCAGTTTTCTGATGGAATGACAGGCTAAAGCCACGTGACTGTATTACACAAAGTCAGCATCTCTTAAGTTTTGAGAAGAATACAATTTCCATCAACGAAAGAAACAAGAAGGTAGCACACAGAGCTAACACAACAGTGTCCGAGAGCAAGTAGCAATGCATGCTTGGTGCTTCAGAGAAAGGACAGGCAAGCCCCAGCTATGCACTTCCTCCCAAGCAATGTACAGAGCAGTCTTACAGCGATCTATTTTTGCAGCTCAAGGTACTTTATTTAAATTTAGCCTTTAAAAACCAAGCAGTGCTAGCAAAACCAGTTATTCCCCATTTTAATGCTGTGACAAAACACTCTTCCAAGTGATGCGCTAGGTAAAACAACCACCTAAGGGCTTCAGCGTGCTTCTCCGTGCACCGATCCTTTTGGAAGGCAGAGAAGCGCTCCCTGTCTCTTATGCACGGAATAAAAACCACAGCGGGATTTCCTCACCTGTACACCAGAACCACGGTAAAAAACCTGGAAAGGAGCTAAAACCCAGTAACCTCCCTTTCCTCCGGTCTTGTGCGTTTCGGCACCTTTGCAAGTGGCGCGCACGGTAACTTCTCTCAGTTAAAACCTACCTGGCGATCTGCATGCTTTTATAGGGGGTCGAGTCAAGGAGTCTGGATTCCCAAAGTGACGCTCGTCTCCTGAAACGAGAAGCGGGTGAAGGGCGCGGCGAGGCCGGGCGGCTCACTCCAAGCCCACCGGACTCCAGCCTGACAGCCTTCCAGGAGCACCAAACGCCCCTTTCAGACTCACTGGGACCCCCCCCGGTGTTTCCAGCGGGGCTGTCCGGGAGGGCACCCCCCGAGCTGCCCTGGCTCCCTGCCCCGCAGGCAAAGGGGCCGCGGGGAAGGAGAGGGCGACCCC
>WAAD01040916.1:65541-83136 GCA_013389945.1 Fregata magnificens | reverse complement strand
AGCCGGCGGGGTGATTCCCCGCCTTGGGTGACCCTCCGCGAGGTCCCGGGCGCTGCCTCCTCCGTGCCGGAGCCGGGGGCCGCCGGAGGGACAGCGCGGTGGCTCCGCTTTGCAGGCCGGCTGCGCGCAGTTCGCTCCCGCGGCGGTGGGAAGGAGTGCTGGGTGCTCCCCGTGAGAAGTGTCCGCGCTCTGCGGCTGCTATTTACCGTAACGTAGCATGCGCGAGGGTTGTGTTTGAAACTATTACACACCTGTGTGTGCCTGGTTTTCCCCTCTTCTGACAGCAGACAGACATGTTCTGTAACCGCTGCACAGGACGGTGAACAGTTCAGGACCAGTTTGGAAACAAGTCTCTAAGCAAATAGAGGCCCTTTTGCAAACATTAAAGGATTTCTACCTACCGAAAAAGACAGGATTGAGGAAGACGATACTGACGTCCGTAATAAACCTGATGGCGGTATCTTAACCTCCAATGGCCCCGAAGATACGCTCACGTTTGTGACATTACTTGTTTTGCAGCGTTGTAAATGGGGTAGGTGTGTACGTGTTCTGTGCGCTCAAACAAGAAGGCTGGGTGAGGGAAGTGCCGTTCAGTCTTCACCTCTGCAGCTGATTTATCTGTACATATATTTCAAAACCAAAATGATTTTAATGCTATACTAATACACTGTAAATGGTCCAGTTTCATCCAGAAGCAAGTGAATATTTGTGAGAGAAATTACGCATACCTCCTTCTGTACCAGCAAAAGCAAATACTGCCATTCTTTTCAGATGTAAAAGCAGAACACAGACATTGAGCAATGTTTTCTAACGCAAAAATAAAAGAGGATGTAACAAATACCGCATCAGGAGGTTTCAAAGTACAGCTGAACTGTCCATGCAGTTCAAATCAAGTAGAAAAAGACCTGCCAGGGACTGGCTCATGATTTCTGGCTGGGCGGAACTACAGCTACAACTAGTATCACTTTACTTGCAAGTTTCCAAAGAAAGTTGCTAAATGATTACATTATGTAAATATTTACATAGCATGTCCTTTGTAATTCACCTAGTCACTGTTGATTCTTCTGCAGATTGAGAGAAAGTGTTATTCCTGTTTAAATAAAATCCTCCCTCAAGCTTGAGTTAAAAAAAGACCAGATTTGTTAAGTTACAATTCTACATCCCAGCTCATAGCCCATGACTTTGTGAACGCTGAAGGAAGAAAAGCAATGATGTTACACAACGTCAACATGCTTTTTTGTAACAGTTTTGTGGTGGTGGATGACTTCATGTCCTAGACCGACCAGTTAATTCTCCTGCCAAACTGCTTTTCAGTAACCCGGTTCTCAACCTGCAACCTGCGCAGGCTGAAGCTACCCACTGATTTTGTCATGCACTCGCCTCTTTCACTTGCTGAGCTGGAGTTCCACCACCGGCGCTTGTGCTTCTGTGGACAGGGCGGTCCCTCTGCCCACTCCCGAGTGCCTCCCGTGATGAAAGGACTGGCTGGTTGTAAGGACAGAGGGATGTAAAATACTTTGATTTTCATGAAGCCCTTGATACCTGCAGCTCCTGTCCACTTTGGCCACCTTGGCTTTGTCCAGGATACGAGATGGACGTCAACCAAGAGCAGGGCCCTCAGGGAGATCTTGGCCTCTGTAGGTCAGCCACCCAGACTTTTTCCTTCCTGCTTTGCCATTCTCCCTGCTTTTACAGCTTCTGCTGCACCCGGTGAGAGGTTGGACACAGATAAAAGAATGTGCTGAATCAGCCAGGGAGGGAGGTGGACTCTGTCCCCTCCCGGTCACCACCAGCAGGGTGGCTCTGCGGGTCACGGAGGAAGCCGCTGCCTTTCTGCGCTGCTAGAGAGAAGGTGGAACCCTGCTATCGCTACACGTGCTGTGCCCACGCACACCTCACACCTTCTCACCCTCCTGATACGACCAGCGTCAATATTGATACTCGTGCACATGCTCACCCCTTGTGTAGCGTGACACACACGTGTCTCATAACTGAGCGGTTACAATACGGTCAAGGGATGGATGCAAAGTTGGCCATAGGGCAGGGGGCAGCTCATGGAGGCCTGGGGAGAGACAGAGAGGAAGCAGAGCACCTTCTGGCCAGTCCTGCCCAGGGGTGCACAAACAGGGCAGCACACGCAGCCCCTTTTGGCTTTAGCATCCCCAGTGGGACAGTGCTGGGTACCATGGGAGCATAAGGAGAACAGAGCACAGGTCGGGGCTGGGATCATGTGCTTCACCTAAATGGCATCTCCGATTGCCAGGTACAGCCCTGCCTGGTCCTGTACTAACTCTTTATGGACCTGCTGTCCACAAATGAGACTCATCCTTTTTTGAACCTTCTGACACTCTGCTTCCGTGGCCCCTGTGCCAGAAAGATCCAGAAGTTTCCTGCACACAGCATAAAGAAGTACTCTTTTCTGCCTACCTGGACCCGACCTCCTACCTGTTTTACAAGTGTTTCAAGTCCTAGTATTGAGGGATTTGGTGAACAACAGCTCCACATCAGTCAAATCCCCCCGCTTCAGCCTTCTGCTCTCCAAATTGAGGAGTCCCAGCCATTTAGTCTCTATTCCCTACAGGCACCGTTTCAGTTGCCTTTCCCCGTGCTTCGTCTCAGCCATTTGCCACTGGGCTCCTCTGGGGATGTTAGTGAGAAGGCTACAAGCTGACTTTGAGGGGGGGTTGCAGTCTCTGTGGTGCTGCTCCTTGCACTGATGCCTTTCCCTGGGGCATGTGCCCTGTGCAGGCGGGAATAGGGAAGGGGGTTGGACCATACCTGTCCCCTCTGCAGACACAGCAAGGCATAGCATCATTTTTTGGAAAACCATTGCCCAAATGAGGCCAGGAACAGCTACACACACTCTCTCTGACCTTCCGCCTGTTGCAGTCTCTGGACCATGGCGAAAGGGGAGCACTGGGGGGGCTCCCCTTCCCTTGCCCTCCAGGCTGATGCTTAGAGACACACCATTTCACAGCCCACAGCTCGCCAGCCTCCCTGCACTTGCACAATGGGACACTTCAAGAGTCTGGGTTTGCTGGCTACATGTTCAGGTTGTTTTTCTTGCGGTACTTTTCATCTTCATGAATCAACTCTCAAAACAGTTCCCTCCTCACCGTCATTTAGTTGTTTAAATCTGCAATGCTGTTACTTAATGCAGGAAGCCACCAGTCATTCAGTCTGCCTGCAGGAAACTCTGCATGACTGCAGAGGTTCAGAAATACGGCCAAAAAAGAAGTTATTGTTTCCTGAATGCTCCTGAGAACGACTGCTGTTCACTGGGGAAAAGCCTTTCGTGAGAAGGAGGGAAGGAAAACTACACCTCCCAGCAGCCCACCGGGCGCCTGTGGAAGGGCAGAGTTCACTGTCACGTTGACAGTGGAGGATTAAGGTTGCATGTTGGGGGCATGGGCTGTCCTGCCACCAGCAGAGCCAAAGGGCCTCTGGGAAGGGCAAGCGGAGGGGCCAGCGCTGGCTTCCTCTTGCCGCCCCTCTGATTCACTTCGCCGCCCCGACCAGCTCCAAACCTCTAAGCCTGGGTAAGTGTCTGACTCCGCAAGCCACTTTGTTCCTTTGACTTCCTTCTTCTGCCAGAGCGTCACCAGCGGGAACAGCACAGGGAGGGGAGGGATGAGAGCCGGGCAGCAGAGAGCAGCAATTATACCCCCCCCACCACTTCCAAATCTTGTATTTAGCAAGAAAACTCAGCTGTAGAGGCAGTGTGGGGGGGGGAGGGTGCCCCCCTACACTAGAAGAACTGCTGTAAAGGCTGAGCCTGAGATTTTTGTACGGAAATCTGCACCGACCACTCTCCAGCAGGGAGCTTTCCATGCTGCCTAGTTTTCCGCGGGCAGGCGTTGCGCTCATGAAAGCCATCAACTTTCTCAGGTTACACCAGCGAGCCTAGCTCTGTCCTATGCAGCTGTCCGGTCCCAAAGCGGTTTAGCAGAGGGGGAAGTCGCTGGGGGTGTGTAGGAGAGTCAGGCTGTGGCTCCAGGTTCACAACACCCGGCCAGGGCACTGCTCGGCCCCCTTCGACCCTGCACAGGGTCCCAGGTGGTATTTCTGCCGGCAGCTTCACTTTCCAGCACGACCGTCTCCCGATCCGACACGCTGGAGGCAGGAAGGTAAGGTGGAGCAGGGTCATTGCTCTGTGTCGACCTGGCTGTGAGATACCAGCTGCCCGAAAGCACACAGGGAAGCCTGCTGAGCCCCAGCCTCCAGGCTTGCCATCTCGGAGCACAGCCGAGTCCATCCAAGTCTGTCCAGATGAGAGACTGGTGCCTCACCCCACCAGCTTGTCCCAAGACAACTGTGGTTTGCGTTAGCCCTTGGACTGTTTGTAGCCTGCTGGGAAGTAAAATAGCTAATAGCCCTTGGGCTGAAGGTTCATGGTTATCGGTGGCATCCCTCCATTTTCACACCACCTTAGTAAGCATGGAGGGAGGAGCCTCCTGCTCCACCATGAATCACTGCTCCTGTGTTTGTACTTATCAGGGTTACAGGCATTTAGTCATAATTCCTGAGGCCAAGACGGGATGGTGTCTGTGAGGGGGCTTGGTAAGCCACTTGAACAGCGAGGAGATACGTCTCCTTATGACCAAAGGAGAAAGTGAAACAAAACAGTGCAGAAGCCAGAGCTCCAGGGGAGAAAGAAAATGGAAGAGAATCCAAGCATGTATTTGTCTGGAGGTAAGTGAATTCTACGCTTACTCCATCTACTAGGAAAATCCCTTTGCAAGAAGATTTCAACAGTGACATGGGAAACCTAAGCAAAATAAAAATAACAAAAAAAATAATCCCCTCTTTTCCAGGCCAAGAAAAGCAAGTTGCTATCTTTTATTGAAGGGTGAAAGATTAACAAGTTACTTTCAGTTTTGGATTCCCATCTGCAACAGGTTTAGACTTTGTGTCCAGGATGGCAGCACAAGGAAGGCTAAACATGGAGCTCCAGACTGGGAGAGCTTTCATCCCTGCATCCCAGTGCTTCCCATCTACAGATGCTTAAATAATAAACCAGTTTTCCACCATTTCTACCACCTATGGATGGGAAACCTCTGGAGGAGGCAGGGCAAGGAGTACTGGTTTTGCCCAGCTTGAATAGCACGACACCTCCAGGTTCCTCATATTTCAGTTTCTACCGTGTACATATATTCTCCAGGTGCCTTGTTATGAATACTACATGTGAGTATTTCAGTGACACCATGATGCTATAACCAGCTCAGATCTGTCCTAGGTGGTCAGAAGTGTTCCCGTAATACTCAGCAACAAGGAATGTAAAAATCATGCTCCAAAAGACAGCATGTTCTGACACATGACAAGTGCAACTTTTTCTCTGCTTTCAAATTAGTAGGGAGTTCCTTGCCATTTTTATCAGAGTCTTTATTCTAATTTTAGCATAATCATTTCTATGTCATTGTAGTGCTTGATCATTCATAAGCAATTTTTCACAAATAATGCCTGAAATTTGAGCTGCACTGTTTGTTTTGTGAGATTCAGAATATGTTGCAAACTCTTACGTTCAGCCTCAGATTTCTCTATTGAATTATGCTCCAGTGTTTGCTTTTAATTATATGTTGCCATAGCTCTTTGGGACAGCAACTCCAGAACAGGAGCAGAGAAGGAGCACCAGCAGAGCTAACATTTACATTCAGACAGATGCTTGAAGTGCATTGGCATAACTGTTCTGGCCAGTACTCAACAACAGCCTTAGAAATTCTTCAAATCCATCACCTTAATTTACCAACCTAGGAAAACCCACAATCTGTGGAAGATGTGGTGACATATCCTACCACTTAATGAAAGAATTGCCTGCCCGCCCGACATAGGACAGCATGGGACATAGACTGGGATTGAGTTAGCTTTCCTCATAGCAGCCTGTACAGTGCTGTGGTTTGGATTTGTGGTTTAAAAAACCAGTGTTGATAACACAGCAGTGTTTTGGGTATTGCTGAACACAGCATCAAGGCTTTCTCTTTTTCCCCCCTCTCTCCCCGCCAAGCAAGTAATCTGGGGTGGGCAGAAGATTGGGCGGGGACCCAAGGTGGACAAAGGGATATTGCATACAGTATAACATCACGCTCAGCAACAAAATCTGGGGTACAGGAAGAAAGGGAGAGGGGGCTGGCTTCCAAGGTGGCCATTGCTCGGAGTCTGGCCTGGCATTCAGTCCACTTGTAGGAGGTGGTGAGTGATTGCCTTTGCATCACTTGTGATTTCCACCCCCATTTCCTTCACCTGTTCGGCTGTCTTGATCTCGACTCACGAGTTTTCTCACTTTTGGTCACCCTATTCTCTCCCCCATCTCAATGCGGGTAAATGTTTCTGAAATGCAAGAACTGGGAGTTTTACAGGGTGGTGGTAAAACACTGGGTATTCTTGACTCCTGTACGGCTAGCTGAGCTTGTGAACTCTGATCCCAACAGCTGGGCCAGCCCAAGATGAGGTGGAGAGCACAGCAGAGCATCCTGTGCACCAAGAGCCCACCCAAGAAACGCTTGAGCACCAAGTGACAAGCAGGTGGCCCGAGACCTCCTGCAAGCCAGAGGAGGACTCTTTGGTGTGTGAGTCACCAACTGCTGATGGAGGAGAGGTGACACTGTCAGATTCAGCTGGCTCCACAGTAGAGGAGAAGGTTCCCCAGGAAACTGAAGTATCACTGGAAGCATCCAGGAAGACAAGAGACGGTGTCTCCGAAAGATCCCAGGAAGAAGATGACTTGGATGAAGGTGAGTCTCTCCCCTTCTGTGTGTACAGCATTTCCAAAATGCTGATAACCTGGGCCTTTGCTTAGAGGAGGCAGAGCAGAAGAAAAGGTTATTTGTTCTTGTACTGAAAGAGACTAAGCGTAGGTCTGCGAATTTTATTCCCTACAGCCAGGCTGACCCACGATAAAATGGACAGCAAAGGAGACAGCCCTGTCCACCAGGAAACACGGGAGGACCAGGAGACAAGCAAGCAATGTGAAATCTCCTACACAGCAGAGGAAGATGCTTCATCAAGAAGCAAGTCACTGAGCTCTGACAGTAAGATGACACATTCAGATGTGACTGCCACAGAAGGTGTCACCAAGGACCTCTTGGCAGAGAAGAGCACCAGTGCCCCTCTCCAAGATCAGGAGCCAGAAGAGCACATAGGGCAAGAAACACAGGAGAGCGGATCCCAAGGCACATTAAGGAACAGACAGGGGACCAAAGGTGAGCTGGTGGCTGCACACTGCTCCTCTTCCACCATGGACATGCCTGCACTTTCCATAGGCATTAGAAAAATGGTATGGTGAGCTCTCTAGTGCTCAGTTGAGTGTCAGTCTTCCGGAGTTGAGCAGGAAAGAAGGTATAAGAAATTAACTGGCTTCTCTCTTTCTCTCTCCTTTGGCTACTGTCCTGCTTTGAAAGGCATTAAACCACGCTGCACCCTGCATCATCTTTCTTCTTCCCCTGCCCCAAAAGCAGGGGGAGCCAAGACTCAAGGCGGTATTAACCCAAAGCAGTATTCACTTCTAACTCTTTCCCTCAGCTGGGAGCTCCTGGCAGCTCTGTTGCTTTTCTTATTACAGCCCAACTTACCTGTTCTCTCAACACTGAGTGGCACGTTTCTTTCTCGTACTATAGGGCACACAGCCCCAAAGCCAGAGGCTCAGTCCTGCTTGCAGAATGTCACCACCCAAAACACAGACCAGGAGAAGGCCAAAGAGTTCCTCTTGCTGAAAGGTGAGGAAAAGAATCTTCCCTCATGCGTTACTCGTCGACCAGAAGGCACTGATCCTCCAGGAACAAGTAATGAAGCACATTTAATTCTTCTTCTCTCTCAGGACCTTTCACAGCCTTTTCTGAGGGTTTGAGGGAAAAAACATCCCCTTAAAAATAGGCTCAGTTTGAGCCTATAGTGGCAGCTTTCCCTCCAGCTCTCCAGCCTCAAAAGCAGGCACATCGTGTTCAGCATGCCAGGAGTACCCTGGCATGTCCTGGGAGGTCTGAGGCTCCTATGCTCATGGTCCCCCTTCCCAGTCCCTCTCTGTGTTGTGGGGCCCCAAGCAGGAACTGTGATGCTGATCTGCACCACACATTTCTCCTGGTAGAAAGAGACCCTGCTTTGCCATGCAGAGGGACGCAGGCAGTTGTGTCTGGACCTCACTGTCCTCATTTTCTGGGCAGAAGCATGATGGCCTTTGTTCACCCAGCATAGTAAGGAGGAAGGCAGTGAACAGGACACCTTAGCTGGGTCAGATGCCTCTATATGTGGAGGTAGGTGCTCCGAACGGCCACAAACCGTAAAGAAAATGGAGCGGAGGGAAGAGAAGAAAGCTTGTGGCCAGCTGCAATTTCCTCAGGAAATTTTGCATTGCAACAACAAAGCTGTAGCCTTGCCTCTGTCTCTAGAGCCGTAGTCCTCCCTGGCTGGTGTGTAGGAGCATGGGTCTCACAACATGGGACAAGCAGCCTCTTCACCATTCCTGGGCCCCCAGAGAGTGTGCCAACCTGAACTACTTTCCTGGGGTAGTGGGGAAGGTCTGGGAGGGGAAAAAGAGCCCTTGTAGCTACTTTCCAGCATATCACTGCAGGTCACTTGGGACTGACTTCTGTTTTCCGCCTTGGGTCTCTCCCCTGTTGAACAGGGCTTGTCATCGTGAGCCTTGTATTGCTTGGCTTCTGCATATTCTGCTTCGGCAACCCGAACTCCAAGTCCCAGCAAGCCCCCAAGAACCCCACGGTGGAGGCCTTTCTGTCCCAGTTCAACCAGCTGCAGGACAGGTTTCCAGGGCAGAGTCCCCACCTGTGGCTTCGTGGGCGCAAGTTCCTGCAGAAGCACCTCAATGCGTCCCACCACACGCAGCCGGCCATCATCATCTTCACAGCTGCCCGCAAGGGTGAGCGGACTTTGCGATGCCTTAGCGCCCGTGTGGCTGACACCTACTCAGCCGCCCTGCATGCCAGCACGGTCCAGATCAATGGCATGGATAAATCCAGGCTCCAGAGTGACCACGCCAAGCTGGAGGTGGACTCAGAGCTGAGCTCAGCTTTCCAGGCTGGGGGCCGTGCTGCAGTGATACACCGCTTCGAGTTGCTGCCGGCGGGGGCCACCCTCATCTTCTACAAATACTGCGACCACGAAAGTGCTGCTTTCAAGGATGTGGCCCTGCTGCTGACTGTGCTGCTGGAGGAGGAGACACTGGAGACCCACATCAGCCTCCAACAGGTGGAAGAGAGGGTCCGCGACTTCCTCTGGGCCAAGTTCACCAACACCAGGACCCCCAGCTCCTACGACCACATGGACTCCGACAAGCTGAGTGGGCTGTGGAGCCGCATCTCCCACCTGGTCCTACCAATCCACCCAGTGCAGACCATCGAGAAGGGGGGCTGCCATGTCCACACCAAACCCTAGGGTCAAAGGCTGCCAGAGCCCCAGGAAGGGTTGGAAAGATGGTCCTGGATGACTCCAGTGCAGGCAGAGGCACAACCAGTGCTATTTCTCTTCAATTTGTTTCCCATACCTTCCTTGGAAGAATTGGACAGGTACAAGTTGATCCAGGCCATTTGGCCAGCTGAGTCCTGGAGGTGATAGATCACATGCTTCCTTCTGGCAGATGGGAAGAGCAGATATTTCAGACTGCTAATTGCACAGGAGAACATCGCTGTGTGGGGAGGCAGGAGGGAAAACAGGACTTTGCAGACAGCATTTCTATCAGGAAATACACAAATAATGTACACAACTATTATGCCACAAAGATACTTCAATTCAGTAGCTCTTTCATTTCTCCCTGCCCCTCAGTTTGCTAATGTCGTGTACCTCAGTCTCACAATGTACTTTATCTAGGTTTCTCTCTTCTTGCAGAGAGCTGCTGGAACACAGGAAGGTCAAATTCCCCAAAGCCCAACATTTTGAAGGCATGCTTCAAAAAGAAAACCAGTTTGCTAGTCAAGGGTTTGACCAGTCAGTCCTGATAGAGTCCTACTTGCACAGACTGAATGACACCCAGCAAAGACCAGATCCTAAATATAGGACGTTCAAACAAACCTGCAATTCAGAAATCCCCTAAACACCCATTACAAGAAATTTCAGGTTGTCAGCACTTGAACACTGCACTAAAGGGGGGGCATCCCATGAGGGGATCCCATATGCCAGAGAATAAGCTCCGAAGACAGACCGCAATGAAACAGAAGCCACCTTACTGTCACTCTGATAGTGTGAAGCCTCAAGGGATTGCACAGGTGAAAGAATGAGTAACACAGTTTAACTTAATGCTCCCTCTTTAAAAAAAAGTCCGCTCTTGATCCCTTTGCCACCACAAGGCTATGACTTTCTCTTTGGGCTGATGCACCAGCTTTGGTCCTACACGATAGATTGCTCTTCACCTGGATCTCTGATCTGTGTGTAGGGCAGGAAGCCATCTGCCTGCCTCTCCACAGCTAACTTTTATTGACGAATGTAGATATTAACACTGATATTTATTTCAAACCAGGTAGGGTAGCACACCAGATCCTTGCCCTCCAAAGGTACCTTTGCCTCCCTGCCAGGCAGCTGGTGCTCTGGCATAAGCTGGGATTAGCTGGTAAAAACAAAATCTCTGGCGTTAACACTAAAAATCCTCGACGAAGCAGGTTGGTTTCTTACCATGCCTCCTCTTCTGCATCCCAGGAAGAGAAATCTGAGTCCTGGAAACACTGTGGTGCCCCTGCACACTGCGTTTCTGCAGACACTCTGGGGCAGAGCAGCCACCTTGGGGAACACCCGGCAGGTAGGTACAGGTTACAGCATTTATAATAACCCAACAGTCAGCCCCAGGTGTCAAACCCTTCTGCCTACAGTGCTGCCTGCTAGAGAAGGAGCAGCTGTAGCAGAGCATGGCTTATTTTCATATAAGCAGCACAGACTGGGGCCTTGCAGAGCCAGGCTCTGTATCCAAACAAGTCACAAGTCGAGAACACTACGGTGTTTTTACAAGCAGCGCATCTGAGTGCTCCTTACAGGAACCGGACCCTGGCGTTGGCCAGGTCTCCTGCCAACAGTGCCTTGCTGGTCTGCCCTACTGATGCCTCAGCTGAGGCACAGCCCTGCACCCTAAAACCACAGCCTGTCTCTTCTTTCCTCCTGCCACGTGCCTTGACCTGTCTCAGGAGATTTGTGGCCATTAACTTGGAGGAGGGGACAAAATGAAGGAAGAGGAGGGTGTTATTTATTCATGTTCTAACCAAAGAACAGACGTTTTGGTTGGGGACATGAAGACAAGACCACAGGGGTTCTAACCATGACAAACACTGAGCTAGAAGTGAGAATTACCTGCCGGAGCCCAGGATCAGCAGGGCAGCCCCGGGCTTGGTTTTGTGCAAGATACAGGTTGCTTCCTCCCCTCCCTCTTTTTTATTGCTACACACTACTTTGGTAACAGAAAGCACTGTTTCTGCTCTGCACGGTTCAGTATGGGCGTTGATGTAAGAACTGGCAGAGCATTAATCATGTTATGTCAATATCTTGAGGGAAATCTGTATTTTAATGTTATCTTGCTCTCAGTTTTATGTACTGTGTTTGTAATGCATAGCCAAGGTATGCAAAGGCAAGTTCACGCTGCTTGGGCACATTGCTGTAAGCATCATCCCTCTGAGCTGTTTTAATACAGAGATATTTTTATGACCTCTTAAAGACAAAATATCTGCTTGCTTCTGAAATGAGACTTCTATTTAAAAATAAATAATGAGATTGTGGAAGAAATCAGCAAAGTCTTCAAAGTGAGACTGGAGTTTTACCGTATTCTGGGTTTTTTTTCTAGCTGTTTTCAGTTCATTAAGCAAAAGAGATCATTGTATTGGACGAAGTTTTATTTAGGTCAGGGCTGTAGTTGTGCAGAGTGAATATTTGCTTTTTCCGGAAAAACTCCAAACAACCTTTTTCTCAGTTGTTTGGGGCAAACATTTGCAGCTTTTTCAACTAAGGCAAAACTAGAAACAAACCCCCAAACAGCTGCTGAATTCAACCCAGGCTGAAACATAATGAGGCTTGCATAATACTTAATGATAATAATTAAACTGAAATCCACTGACAACTGAAATATTTTAGAAATACAGAAAGCAAATATTTCTCATTTCAACACCCTTGATCAGATCAGTTCCACCCAATGTCACACCACCTCAGCACACACAAATTTTTATGTTTGTGGTGAATTATTTTGCCCAGCTTTGGCCTAAACAGAGAGAGGGCTGAGAAAAAAAGAGTATTTACCCTGTTATTCTGGATTTTCTTCAGTCCCTGTCCAGGCCCTGGCAACCTAAATACTTATAACATTGGCACCTACTTTCAAATAGATGTTCATGTGATCGATTTTCAGAAGTAAACATCACTCATCTCCTGTTGTCTGATGTGAGAGGACAAGATTTGGTCCTAGCCCAAAGATTCAGATGCAAATCCGGTGTCACCAGGTGCAGTGATTGCTAGATGCCAAAACCAGGCTGCTTTTTTAGTCTTGCACATGAATTCAAAAGTGAGTCCAAAGTGAGCAGCTGAACAAGCTCCGAGAGTGTCTCCAGGCAGAAGGCTACACCGGTGGTTCTCCCCTAGATGATGTGCTCGCCATGATCTGTGTTGGTAAATAGCATCATCATCCTTGTACCAAAAACCAGGTTGAACCGAGAGTAGCAGTGGTGCCTGCTGTTGAAGAGAGGCAGGGAAACCAGGGCAGGCAAGTCCAGAGGCTGCTCAGCAGTGACTGCACCTCTCCGTAAACTTTGGGGCTAAATCTGCAGCCCGTTCAGAGAAAGGATCTTTAACATGTGCCAAGCAAGAGCCTCCTGTGAGTCCCTGAAATGGCCGAGTAGCGCTTCCCTGAAAGGGAGAGACGCCGATGCAGAGGCGCGAGGCCAACCTTCCCACCCACCGTGCCGAGCCTTTCCAGCAGCATTTCCACACCATCCCCTTCCTCCCGCACCCTCGCGGGGCTGGCCCTGGGGTCACTTCAGCGGGGGTGGCAGGACCCCCAGCAAGGCCCTCCAGCTGGTTTCTGCCAGCCAGGGATTCGGGTTCCCTTCTTCTTCCCAGACTGTGAGTTAATTCAGAAATGCTGTGCTCCAGCGCGTGCTTCCCCAGGGCAGGGTGCTGGTGTGGGTGCAGCATGTGCAGAGGGAGACCGCCGGGTGATGCAGAGGATGTGGGGCACAGCCGAGGGTGGATGCACTTGCGGCAGCTCTGGAGGAACTAAAGCCCCCCTTTCCCTCCAGCTCTCTGACGGCTGCAACAGGTCAGCACAAGACCAGGACAGAGCAGGACATGGTCCAGCTCTGCACCATCTGAGGTAAATGAATTTATTCCTCTTGGGCACCACATCCACCTGCACTAAGGGCAGCTCTTCCCTTCAACTGTCCCCTGTGCACCTAGTTCATAATCTCTCTGGGAGCATCTCTTCCTGCACATACACACATTGCCCAAGCACGGCAAGGCCATGGGTTTGGCTGGAGCTTATCAGTTGCCTGCTATTACGTCAATGCTAAAACTAAATTCTTTTTCAATTCCTCACCTACAAAAAAAAAAAAATTCTTATTCTACTTGGCCTATTGCAGAATGCATCCCCCTCCCCAAATATCTTTCCCTTTTTTTTTTTTAAGTCCCGCTCTCTGTAGCAGTAGTTCTGCAGGGAAGGATGTGCTGCCACAAGGTGCTCAAGGACCCTAAAAATTACCTTGAAGATTACATAGCAGCTCCACTGAGGGGCAAAACCAGTTCTGGAAGGCCAGTCTGGACTGCTCTGCCACAAGATTAAGCGCTGATTATACGTGCGAGCGTGCCACTCCCTTGCGAGCTGACGTAAACTCATCATCCCCAGCGTTTAAAGGCGAGTGGCCCAGCTAGCACTGCACAGGCTTGGCATGCCACCCTGCTCTGCCTGCAGTATCCCTGTCCCTGCGACAGGCACATCGTGCCACATCTCTTTTTACCCCTTTGCACCAGCACGGACTAAAGGTGGAAGAAGGCAGGATGGAAAGAGACAATGAACCCAGCAGAGCCACGTTTCTCCTGTTGAGCTTTAACCTCTGGGAGCTCATCCGCAGCTTAACCCTCCTGCAGCTCCACGCATGGGCAGGCTCTGCTGCCGCAGGGCTGGTCCCTCCAGGGTCACTTATAGGCCTACAAAACCTCCATTGTAAGAGAGATTTGCAGATATTGAGAGCTTAAGACTTTTTTTTATTTCCCCCCTTCGCCTCTCCAGGGGAAGCAGCCATACAATGAATTGCACAAAGGAGCTTGGCCTCAGCCTGTGGGATGTGAATCCAAGAGCCTGCAACGAAAAGGCTTGAAGAATACAGCTTGCAAGTGTGTTCCCAGCACAGGGAGGAGGCAAAGCCGTAAGCAGACCTCCCGCTGGCCTCTCCCCACTTTGGCCAGTCTGCGCAGTTATGCTCAGTCCGAGGAGAGGGCTCTGCAGATCCCTCGTGAGGGCACTCAAGAGCTGAAGATCCTCTCAGAGCCAGAGCAGAGGCAGCAGCATGGTTCGACATGAGAGATGGAAACAGCCTCACCAGAGTATACCTCCTTTGAGGTCTGTTCCATCCTCTGCCCCAGCAGCCCAGGGACCACTTAGACACCTCTAGGAAGCAGTTTCAGGTCATGGTGATCTCCATGGAGGAGCAGACCTGGCCTCTTACCACAATTACAGCTTGAGCTGAATGAAACCACTGTTTTCTCGGTGTTAACAGAGCTGAACTCTCGGAGCTGCTCGGAAGGACCAGCCATTTCCCTGGTCAGAGCTTGTATCTGCAGAGTGGAGCCTTGGACCCCACAGGTTCCTCCTCACAAGGAGAGCAAAGCCCAGTTGTTGTTTCTGCTCCCAGGGGGCATCTATGCTGGGCCAAGCACCAGGTAAAGCCAACTGAGTTACTAGGACTGCTCGGCCAGAGGGGTGGACTAAAAACCCAGTGCAACGTCCTGCAAGACTGCTATCAAAGACGGGCTCCCTCCAGCAGCTTGGTGAACAGGAAGAAAACACACACAAACAGAAATAAAGAGGTGTCCAAAGACCTTTACACTCCAGGCCAGTCTCTCACATGCATTTTTCTAAACTCTCAGCCTCTATAATTATGATCCCAGGACTTTCCCCACAGGAAGATGACTGCCGTCTGTGACATCGGCAAATGAGTTGTGAGCAGAATAAATCCCTTCAGGTCATGTTAGAGGATGGCCTACTCCAGTCTTGCAGGACCTGCTGCAACAGCAGCCACAAACACCGGTCCTCCTCACCAGAGGCAATGCCCTTTGATTGCCCTTCTTACTGTGTTTGGAAGCTTTTCGGAGAAACAGTTGGCTGATTAAACCCAATTCAACTAGGCAACTTCCAGAGGGCAGGGGATGAGTGCGAATCATTCCCCCTAAGCAGCCCACACATCCAAATGTGGCTGATGCCTACAACGAAACACGCTGGCTGGCCCCAGCTCAATTCTGGTTATGGAGAGACTGTTAGGATGAAACCACATGGTCCTGGTCTTGGGTGCCAATAAAGAAGACATCCTCAACCTTTGTGAATCTTTTAAACATTCCCTGGTGGTAATACAGACCTACTTTCTATCAACAGGGCACATGAAACTGGGAAGCAACTGGGGAAAAGCCCCTTGTAGTGGTAGGGCTGAAGGCAAAACCACAAAGGGCTGCTGCACGGGCAGAGCTCAGCCTGCTCATGCACATAATACAGCCCACAGCAGAACCAGTTGGCCCAGTTAGAAAGTGGCAACTTTACTTTATGGTCTAAATAACGACAGTAGGAAAAAAAAATACAAATTGGGAGAGGCGGATTACAAATGATTGCAAGACTGGAGGCTGGTTGCGGTGGCTGGTGATGGTTTTATTAGCAAATTGCTCCCACATTGACTGAGAGTATTCAAAATCTCCTCTGAATGTCAAGAAAACAACCACATTGCTTAAATACAGGATGTAAAATGGCAAGCAGCATTTTAACATTGTCTTGCTGCCTTCCACACTGTGCTTGCATCGCCCCCGTGACCAGAAGAGGCTCGGGAGTTGTGCTTGTGGGATGAGAGCAGGACTAGCAAGAAAGGTCAGGAGACAGGGGCCACAGAGGGGCCCTGGAGGGGAGAGCATCGCAGGTCACCTGGATTTGTCCCGTCACGCTCCTTTAGCGCCTCACACGTAGATCCCTCTCCCCAAATCTTCTCTGCACTGAGTGGCATGCAGCAGCCTGCTTCTGCCTCCCAGGGCTCCTGCTCAGACACTGGTTTTGAGGGGGGCTGGAGAAGATCAGGCGCATTGAAACTTGTGTGAGACCCACACTGCTACCTCGCTCAGCTGGAGCCAGCCCCCCTTTTCTTCTTACGCACAGACTCTCCCCCACCTCTGAGCCTTTCTGCAGCTTTGCTTATCTGCAGGGCAGGAGCTGGCTCCAGAGGAACATTACACAGGGCTGCAGCAGGGCAGGAAAGCCAAGAATTGACTCTGAAGCCTTTTTTCTCCCGTCTTTGTAGAAGGCAGCTCGTGGCGCAACCATGTTATTTGTCAGCGCCCCTCACACTCATTTTCTCTGGATGGGTCAGAAGCAGATCACCCCCTCCTCCCTTTGCTCCCTGCCTTCTAGCAAACAGCTTTGATCAGGAGTCCCCAGTCGCTCCCCCCCTGCTGACACCCCTCCATCATTCCTCTGCCCTCCCTCCACCTGGAGGCTGAAACCCTTGGTGAGGGAGAGGCAGAGGACTTGGATCACCTTCCCACGCTAATGACAGCACATCTGGCAGGCAGAAACCGCGGCTCCCCAGACGCCCGCCCCAGGCTAGGGACACCTGATGCCATTTTTGCACAGCCTCTGTCCATGGCTTACGGCAGCCGGCTCCCGGGAGGGCCAAGGCGTGCCGGCACAGAGACTCGCAGCATCTTACCAAGAGCTGCCTTCTGATCACACGCGCAGCAAGGGGTGATCCAGAAGGAAGGGGGGAAGGTACCAGCAAGCAAATTTGTTCCTCTTAAGTTGCGCAGTTGACTACTTCAGCGTGCCAGCCTGAAAGCAGCACCTGAAGATGAGGATGGACAGATTTTTTTACCCTGGAAGGTCTCAGAGAGCTTATGGGGGCTTCTGAGGTGCCGTTGCATCTTCTGAGGCGGCCTCAGGCAGAGAGCAGACTGCTGCAAGTAGGTTCAAGTGGTCTGATTTTGCAGCGTGCTTTTTGCAGTTACTGCATAAAGGCTGCACGGACTGAGGTGGTGGAGAACAACTTTCACCTGAGACTTAAGCTGGGCTTTGGTATGTGACTTAACAAACCGTGGCTGAGAACGGGGGCCTCCGGGCAACTCTGTCCTCTTAGCAAGGCTCGCTCACCGCGCAGGCACGATTCACCTAACCACACCAGCAAGAGCAGCTCTCCATGGGTGATGGTGGGTGATGTTTCCCCCCCACCCTTCCCAGCACGGAGCACACGCTGCCCTCCAGCCCGAGCAGGGCCAAGAGGGGTGCGCTAAGAAACAGAGCTTGCCCAGAAAGGGCAGGAAAGGTGAATCGGGTAGCAAATGGGTTTTGTGCAGGAGGAAACGACCGGAGGGCTTGGCTTGGGAGCGAGGGGTTTGCGTGGGGCAGGGGGCAGCGCCGGCGCCCGAGGCGGCGGCTGGCTCCGCAGG
>WAAD01040916.1:26328-65057 GCA_013389945.1 Fregata magnificens | reverse complement strand
GGGCGGTCGCCTCGGGGCAGCGGCGGCCCCTCGCCCTTCCCCGCAGGTTTCTGGTTCCTGCAGGGGATACCCTGGACTTGGGGGTCCCCCCGCTGCCCTCCCTCGGTCTTGGGGCGCGTGAGAAGGGGGTTTTGTCGTGTCTCCCCCAAATTTACCCCGAGGACCAGACGCTTTGCCCACTCCCCAGCGGCCTGGCGCTAACAAAAGGGGCGACGGGGGGTGAGGGTGCCTGAGGAGGCTTCCCAGCATCACCAGAAGGACCATGGGGGAGCAGGGCCTTTCCCAGGTTGGGGCTTCGCCCGAGGCTGCCCCCCGTGCTCATCCCTAGCAGAGGGTTGACTCCAGTTATGGCTGAAAACAAACAGATTTTCCTCTTCCCTCTCCCTCCTGCCACCCCAGGCATGGGTTTAGGCAGCTGCTTTCTCCACTAACTGGGGTGCACATCTGGGCATCCAAGCCCCACGCTCCCCTCATCTCTGCTCTCCTCCACAAAGGACCTCCTCAGCTTGGCCTTCCTCGTGGCCCTTGTTTCACAGCAGTGCCGAAACCCCTCTGCCAGTCCCCTTCTCCTTCCCGAGGCCCGGCCTGGGAGAATCGCCCCCGTTATTGTGGCAGGGGAGGCAGAAATCCCAGCCTCGCAGGGTGCCGGCTGTGCCCCTGCCTTCACGGGTCACTGTGTGCATTGTGGCTCGGCACTCCCATTTCCCCGAGGGGAACACAGCCAGATTTCTTTGCTGCTAAAGGGATTCTGCTCTGCTGAAGGAAGAGGGTTTTGGGTTGTGTTTCCCACCCCCACACCCCAGGCACTGTGGCTGGCGTGAAGCAATCTCACATGAGCTATCTTAAACACAGAGAAAACCAGACACTGCAGCTTTACTGCCGATAACCCAGGTTTGAGGAGCAGCATCATCTCCTGTTCTGGGGTTATCTTAATTTTAAAGCTCAAGTGTCTCATTTCCACTTTGTTTTTACCTTCACACGCATCCCCTGCCTGTTCTGTTTAGTCCTTAACTGTAGGGCTAAGTCAGAGAGAAGTTTTAGGCAGAGCAAGCCAGGTCAAGCTAAACAGATGTGAAGTCCTTGATTGAGGACTGACCTGGGTGGACTCCTCCATCAACATGTGTACACAAGACTTGGCTGCTCGTGGTTCTCCCTGCCCCCAGCAGCTGTGTTTGTACAGCACCTAAGACGAGGGCATCCGGGGCTGGGAGGAGGGCTGCTCAGCCCTCCCCAGGACAAACGCACACCAGTACTGTTGCCAGCTCTGCCCCGAGGACTCCCTTACTCCGGGAGATCCCTGCAGAGCACTCTGATCAGGGATTGCGTCCTGCGAGTTGGCCTGGCAGGCGTGGTTGCTAGTATTGATTGGTATCTCTGGTGCAAGACAGCACACAAATGGTTGTTAGGGGATTAACCCGCAGTTCCTCTTGCTGTCCTGTTTTCTATATACAACCTGATTATACGAAGTGTGTCATAGAAAGCCTCAATCCATAGACAGGGTAAGCAAATTCCTTCCTACATGGGGCTAACTGCATTCAATGCCTCTGAAAAACCTGACGATAGAGATGCCTCTCGTGCACACTGCCTGTTACGCCCTTTCTCCCTTCACAGATTTCCATCCTTTCTACCGGCTTGCCCCTGAATAAGTGCGTTATCCCACTTGAAGGGAATGACCTAACTGACTTGGATCAAGTATTTTGTAATGACATGCAGCACTTGCTTGTGAACTTTCTGTCACGGCAGGATTATGGACAGTACTTGATAGTTCTCCACTGGCTTCTGTTCACCGGTTTTCTAATTTGCTTCTCATCTGCGCCTCATTCTATGTCCAGATTTCTGTTACTTATTTGCTGCCATATCACATCTTTAGCAAGCTACCATTTCCCCCAGATTAGTGTTCTTCCTGATGCTGTAAAAATTATTCTGCATTGCTCATTTTACCTCAGGATACCTTTCCCGCATGGAAAACTGCTTCTCAAATATCTTGTTTCAACTTTTCTAAGGAAAATACGGTGTTGTGTCTGCTTCCAACATTGAATCCCTCATACAAACTATCTAGTCTACCCAAATAGCATAAAACAATGACAGGATGAGAAATAGCTTTACAGAAACACCAATTCTTTTGTAAAACATCAGGGCATAATTGCAAATGCTATTGTTTTCTTCACAGCTGTGGTAGAGCCTGTCACCACAGCTTTAGTCAGAGAATGACACGGGGAACCCAAACCAGGGGAGTTGAACATGGTCATTCATTTCCAGATAATAATCTGACGTCCATTCCAGGCATTAAGACATCTGAAGCTACTTAGTATTTCAGTAAGTAGTGTGGTTTGCTGTAGAGAGAAGCCCTTAAGTAAAGGGATCGTGGAAATTTTTGGTAGGGGACATGGAGTTAATGGCCTCAGAAAAGGTCTGTGAAGAATTTATTTTATTTTCAGCTGCTGTTTCTAGTAGTCTTAGAAGCTCAGACAGGGTTGAGCAGAACAGTTTATGACAGCTACTGTGCCCTTCAGCGGTGGGCCAGCCCTTGAGGCATGCCAGGCTGCAATGGAGAGCCTTCCCCCGCAAGCTCCTCTATTAAGGGGACTAGACAGGCATGTTTGTGGTCTCTCTTCCCAGACAGCTTTTTTACAGGACCCAGGCTCTAATGAATCTTAGGATTAGGCACAACAATAAGCAACACACGAGACTGGGCCACCGACACGGTAATTGCAGTTATTCCCGGGTTTCTGGGAAACCCAGCGTAGCTCAGAGCTGATCCAGAGCATGACAGAGAGTCAGCGGAGAATTTATTTTATCCTTTTCAGCTCTTCAGAAAGACCGCCTGGAAATCCGATAGGATGTCAGTCTGGGCCCACCCTCCTTTGCAGGGCTGAAGCATTTTGTTTATGGCAGCCTTTGTTTGGCAGGAGGGAGAGGGGAAGCAGCTGCTGGGTCTTTGGTTAGACAGAAAAAGCTTTCAGTGATGCTGGCTTAGAGCCTGATGTTTCTGTCACTGATACAGGCAAATCTGAAGACAGATATTTTATCCTGGAAAAGTTCCCTGCAGGTTGGGGTTCAAAGCTCTGGCCCCCCCAGCAAGGGGATGGGGGGGCAACCCTCACCTACTCAGTTGCATGGCCTCCAGCGTAGGTGCAGAGGCACAGAAATAACTTGGTTAGCCTCAGAGAGGAAGAACTGCAGCTGTATAATCACCAGGTGCCAAGCCACAAATGCCTCAGGGGAAATTCTTGCAGAGAGCACCTCGCTGAACTGGAATATGGTCTACCTTTTCTTCGGATGTAAATTCTAGCCCTTATATTCCTCATCACCTAAGGAATCGTACCTGACCCTCTTACCTCCTTTAGGCAGAGCCCTCACCCCAGCCAAGGCAGACCCAGCCTTATAAAGACTGGACCTCTGTGCATCTCCAGCTCAGGTGTTTCTAGCCTGCTCTGTTTCTGTGATTCTGCAGCAGAGTGCAAGTTAGAACAGCTCCAGCATCTCCCATAACCAGGACAGTGGAAAAGAGTTGTTGTAAAGCCCCTTTGATTTCTCCTTCTGCAAGGAGGAGGTGGGGGAGGGATTCACTCGGCCAGAAGGTAACTCTTGGGATTTGCTGAGGGGCTTGGGAAACTAAAGCTAGGAGCTAATCTAATGTGGAGTCTGTCCCACAGTCCTTAATTTATTATCTGGAAATTTGGAAAATGCAAGTATCTCTAATTAAAAACAAGAACCATTTGTGTGTCATGGTTAATGCAGATTTATTTCTGACAATATAATAAATTCAGCACAGATTGGAACCACCTGCCCCAGCTCTAAGTACCTGAAGGTCCCCTTCCACATCACCAGGCCTAGGACTCGGATGCAGTCATGCCGTAAGTCTCACTGGCCAAGGGGACAGCTCAGCATTGTCCTTGCTTACACAATGAAATAAATGCTCCTAGGCAAGGACAGGCAAGGGAGCTTGGTCATGGAAAAACCTGAGCGCCAAATGAATCTACTTAAAAAGTGATTGATTCCTCCAGTGCAGAGAGGAAGCAGGGACAGGGCTTATGGGTATAGGGGAACACATTTTATTAAAAAATAGTCTCTTTGACTAGCATCCTTCAATAAATCTTCATTTGGGCTCCTGTCATTCCTGAAAGTCATAGCGCAGAGAAAAATGTTTCCTTTTCTAACTGGAAGAAAGAGGCACACAAAGGTAGAGACGCTGATCTTCCCCAAACCTCAGCTCTGCCACCACGTGCCAAATCTCCTTGCATCCAGGCAAAACACCCAAAAGCAGTAACCCTGAAAAGGAGCCTGCAGCTTTCCACCACTCCAGGTACACAAAGTCTTTTTCATATCCAGGGGTAGGTAAGTAGAACAGACTATTTCACTTCCCTTTGCCTGTTTCCCTTCTGCCCCGTCTCACCTGTTTGGATGGTAAGATCTCTGGAGCAGGACTATCATGCAGGTTACAGCTGCACGGATTTTTTTGTCACCTGGGGAAAAGCTACATAAATATCGCAGCTTTTAGTCCACGTACCTTTCCCCCAGGCAGTCCATGCACCTCATGTAACTACTCAGTGAAGTGGTAAGACACCAGCTTTGATTACTCCCCCAGCTATGGGATAATCTGTATTGCGTTGAGCTCTCTGCACAGAGACCAGATAAATCATTGGCATTCGCCTTCCCGACAGTTGTGAAGAGCTGTTCCTCCACAGGCCTTGAGATGCTTATCACAGAGAAGCATAGAAGGGGTCAGGGAAAGATTTTAGCTGAAAATACCTTACGATAAGAGACCTTTGGTTTCTTTCCTTTGTAAATGTGGAAGCTACATAGTCAGCATTTCCATTTACAGTCTGATGATACACAGTCAGACAAAAATTCTTACAGGAAATAGGTTGAGATGATCATTTGGAAGAAGAGAAAAAGGTATTTTTGAAAACGTGTCTGTTTCTTTTAAATTTCATTTTTCTCTTGAGCAACTCAGCTGCTGGCCACAGCATTTGGTCCCTGTCAGGCAAGTCAACTCCATCCAGAACATCTACATGCAGCAAAGAGTTTTGTTATATTGTTTTTGAAATCAACTATTGCAATCATTAGATTGCATCATTAGATCATTAGTAAAGCATCAAGTAACATGGTGCTTTTTTGCAGCAGAGTGGGTTACTTTCAACATGCTCTGGCTATCACCAAGAAGAGCCACGCATTTCGACCACGCTAAGTTACAGCTTAAAAACATTTGCATAAAACCAGCTGCATCTCCTCTGCCCAGAGGATGTTCTGTTGGCAGACGCTGTGGAAATGACAAGTTCTCAGGCAGGAATTACACTACAAGATGAAGAACACTTTGGCTTTATTGCACCACGAAAGAGCATAAAGCCAAGAGACAGTCAACCAAAATAGTGAACAGAGCACGTTTAGTGATGAGCAAACCCTGCTGAGTTTTCTTTCACATCCATCAATTATGCTTTGTAGACCGGTTCTTTGCAACAGGACTATCAGACACTGCCACAAACCAGCGTGTTTTGCTAATAGCATTACTGACCCAACTTCCCTGAGCCCTTGCTTTAACATAGCAGACTTCACACACACAGAAATTATTAATTTTCTTCTACTAATACTGAAACACTGTGAGCATTTTCAGCTGAATAAATCCCTTCCAGTCACTGTCCTCTGTTAAACTTATTGTTGCATTTAACACTACTCACAGCCATATTTCAGTAAACAGCAAATTAGTTCCTGCACAGGCTAGTTTGCCAAAGTCCCTGGGAGCTTTTAGGCCATCAGACACTAAACAGGAAAATATTGCAAGGGGAAAAAAACCCCAGCTAAAACACAGAATCCCTTGCCTGCTGGGAATTGCGGAGGCACAGCCGACAGCAGCCTGCTGCAATGACTGTGTTGGGGCCAAAGGAGCTCAGGTTTGCCAAATTTAAAGGCTCAGCCCCAGAAGGGCATGCTGGGAGAGAGAGCAGTCCTCCTCTGAGCATAGTCGGGTGCATGGGGAGAGGGGACAACAGCAATTGCAGGAGGCTCTCATTCTGAAGCACTCTTGAAAATTACTTTTGTGGAGGTTGGAGGGTGAGAAACTTGGATCTGAGCTGATTTAGTCACAAAGAGAAGTTTATTCGTTGAAATGCAGCTTCAGCAAGTGACAGATGCATACCCCCAGCTTCCCTGCGGGCAGGCCTCCGCATGGCCAAGCACCGCAGCTATTCCTCTTCTCACCTGACTGCACATTAGCCCCAGGCAGGCAGCGTGAGCTGTGATCTGCTGTTCTATCTGACCCGGGCTGTGAGCAATGCTATGGGGTCAGGCTGCAGCTGGCGTTACTGTCACACATGTCCAGCCCAACAGCCCTTCTCTACGTCATGTCATGAGATCTTGGAGGCATCCTCTTTCCCATGCATAACTCAGTCTCGAAGGGAAATTTGAATTTTGAGATGTGTGAGCATGCCGTGACCCTGTAGGGGCCTGATCCTGCCATGGTTGTCCCAGTGCTGCCTGTTTAGAAGGCATCCAGGTGACGTGCTCCCTGGGGGAGCTGCCTTTGGAAGGCCCTTCTCTGCCTGGGGTGGTGAAGAGCCAAGTTCTCCAGCTAACCATGCTCTGTTTCTGTCAGGACAGTAGTGAGGCAGCAGATGGAGCTGGCCCCTGGGATGAAGAAGTTACCAGGTGGTGGGGAGAGTGGAGCTCCTGGTCCACCTGCTCCCGGTCCTGCGGGGGAGGCGTGATGTCCCGGGAGAGGCACTGCTTGCGACAGAGGTGAGTCATGTCCCAGCCTGCGCTCTTGGCCAGGCCTCAAGCACCAGAGGGGAAACGGGGTGCCCCCAACCTGCATTTTTGGGCCAAACCTCCTGGGTTTGCACAGTCGTCCCTTCTCTCTTCTGCAGTGTCTCGGAAAGGAAGGCGGCTGTTGCCCATGGGGTAGGTGGTGAGCAGACAGTGGTGGGGAGGGCTGCTGAGGGAGAAATATGCTGCAATGGGGCAGGCAACAGGCCCCCTAAACATGTTACTCACTCAGCCTGGCTTGTCTGATGGGGAGCAAGGGGTTGGTCCCCTCTTGGGGTCTGCGAAAAACTTGAAGATGACAGGGTTGTGGGCTGGAGAAGACTAGCTCTATTGCTCTTCCCTTTTCTTTCACAAACCC
Organism: Fregata magnificens; assembly: GCA_013389945.1. Lineage (NCBI taxonomy): Eukaryota > Metazoa > Chordata > Aves > Suliformes > Fregatidae > Fregata > Fregata magnificens. The sequence continues at coordinate 57,937 of WAAD01040916.1, read as the reverse complement.
TCGCTTACCGTGGCTGCTCTGACCAACCTAACCCTGATTTGTAGCCAGTTCCTGTGCTAAGGATGTGGGTACATATTCCCAGACACCTTCTGGGGACTTGATTTACTCCTGGCAGCAGCCAGCTCAGCCACATCTCAGCAACTTCCCCTCTTTATTCCCTGCAGAGCTTGCAGGTCTTTTTCCCCTCTGTCATTTATCTGGCTGTCACCTGACATCATCTCCATTTGTCCCCTACAGCCGCATTTGTCCCCTACAGCTGCTACAGTCCTGGTATTGGTTGGACAGGGTTTGTGGGAGTGGGGAGAGCTGGGAAACTTCAGCTGCCTGAACTCCCGCTGTCCCCTCTGGGTCACCTTGCCACCAAGCCCTCCTCCTCCTCCGGCACCTCACTAACCTGCTACTCCAGGCTCCTGAGATGATAATGAGGGCTGGCATGCTGCAGCACAGCAAGCCCATGGGGGCTGCCTGCTCCATGCTCGGCCCCTTTCCCTTCTGCGTGAATGCACTCCTGAGCAGAGGAAGCTCAGACTAGGGCCCCCACCTGCTCTCCTTCCTGCAGCAGAAAACTTCTTTTATGTGGGCTGGTTGGCAGCACAGCGAGGGTCCAGATGGGCTGCAGTACCTTCCGTCCAGACATGGCCTCCCTGCTAACCGGGCTTGCCAATGTCTCTGACGCTGTTCCTCCTCTCCAGCACACTGTGGCCATCATGGGAGAGGAGTGGGAAACAGAGGGCAAGAGGGAGTCTGGGGCTGTCCCACACCCCCGCACAGCCAGAGGAGCCCTTCTGCCCTTTGCCTGCTGCCAGAAGAGAGATTTTTATCTCCATTTGGCATCTGCTCTATCTTTGACTCCACAGCTGGGGAGGGGAGGGCTTTGCTGTGGCGTTTTACTCCAGGGTTCAAGTCTGAATTTAAAAAAAAAAGCCCAACGTAAAACCCAGCCAAAAGGTTTCTGCAGCTTTAAGGAGAACAGCTTAAGTGTGAGCCAAGTATGCCCACGAAACAATTCCTGCCCAAGTCTGCAGGCAGCCTCTGCTTCAGCTGAAAGGAATGGCAGTTTTCAAGCCTTTTGGTGCAAATTTAGGCTTTGCCTACATTGTGTAAAGCGTTGCTCTACAGTACCTCTAGCCAGTCCAGCTTGAATATGTCTACGGGGTTCTTCATTACACAGTGCATCCTAAGTTCCCAATACTGTTAACGCATTGTCTGCTGCTGTTCTTTACACAGACCACATTGCCTTAATCTGTGGTCTCAGTGATTCTCCCTGTGTCTTCCCAGCTTTCAAGAATTTTTTTGTCTTTGCATCAGTCAAGGACTCCAGTATCCCCTGGATAACTCCTGCTGGCCAGAGCTAAAGCATCGTGTTGAGAAATTCCAGTGGTTTTGGTCCATCACCTGCACCAAGCCTTTCTTGCTAATCTTTTAAGGTGGCCAGTCCCCATGAGAGGTGCCATCTCCCTGCCTACTGCACAGTGAATCCTGAAATCAACTCCTCTGGTCACTGCAAATCCTGGGCGCTTCCATGGCAGTGATGGCTTATCGGGGTCTATTGTCCTTTTGTCACATCAACCCTTTTGGAGCTCAAAGGTGAAGGGACACAGTGGTGGTGATACTGCGGTTGCTCCCCATCTGCTCAACCTGCCCCAAAACAAGAGTAGTCTAAAATCACAGTCCACCTAAAGCACTGAAAATGTGTTCAGAGGAGATGTTGGCTAGTCTAGATCCAGAAAGCTTTGCTCTGATAAAATGCCTGCCTTGCTTCTCTCCATTAAGTCAGGCTTGACTTCTCTGTCATCCTCAATACCTTAGTACTTCATAGACCTCCAGCTCCTTTTCTTTCTGCTTTGCAGGCTCCAGATGCCCCAGGGAACAAACAGCACCATGTGTGTTGGTCAAGCCAAGCACTACCAACTGTGCCAACAGCAGGTGAGAACCACTTCCAGTACTCACTGATCCTCACTGGGGGATGCGGGCATCAGGGGGTCACATTTGGAGCTGCAAGAGCACCAGGACTCAGGGGGCGACTGGTCTGTCAGAGGAGTGCAGACAAGCAGTACGATCCACTCCTGGAGTGGTTGACAGCATGCCTTTGAAGACATGGGAGATGGGCTCTACTCTGTGGGACTGAGATGTGGGGGAAAAGGATATAAAATCATATTTGTTGTGGGGTGGGGGAAGGGACGAAGTTTTTCCACTGTGCTTTTCCCTTTGCTGGAAGTAATTTTTGGAGGACTGTTAAATACAGCTATCTGAGGGGCCCTTGGTGATGGAGGCCTGGCCTTTCTGCCTGTACTATGGCACCTCAAAGTCCATCACTGATTCCTTCCAGGGAGGACAGGGCATTTTCATCCTCCAAGGATGCAGCAGGGACAAGCAGCTGTCACAACCATGGCTGTGACATAGGGAGCTTTTGATCATGTTTATTCCCTCCATAGCCCTGCCCAGCCAACACAGCAAGCTTCAAAGAGCAGCAGTGCTCCAGTTTCAATGCCAAAGCCTTTGGGAAGCGCTACTACCACTGGGTGCCCCTCTATCCAGGTGGGTTTTCACAGCTTCACACAAAAGATCAGGGTGGGAAAACACCCACAGGATCTTCTCAGACACAGGAGAAGGGGAAGGTCCCAGGGAACAAGGGATGGATGCTCCTGGCTGGTGTGGAAGTGCTTCCCTATGCTCCCTGCTTTGGAGAAATCGTTCCCTGTCTCTTCACAGAACTGCTCCACCCAGCCAGGCCTCCTCTCTCACCACATTGCTCCTGTTTTGGATCCTACATCAGCAAGCACTGGTGGGCAGACAGGACACAGGCTTCTCTGAGTTGTCTTGGCTAACCAGCAGTCATCTTGGCAGAGTGGGTGTTCACGCTCTTTGTCCCTTCTACCGTTTTGGCTGCCTCTGTCACCCAGCATGCTTCCCACTGGGTTGGTGGTGGGTTGTTCTGAGCAGGATGCCCATCAGTTTCCTGCACAGGCAAGACAAATTGCTTCGCATGGCTTGCTAGGTGGCCCTTGAGGCCCAGATTCAGCTCACCTGAGATATTACCCTCTTTCTGGACCCACTTGTTTTTCTCTTTCCATTAGCTGCCAAGGGGACATAGAACATCTGCATCTCTAGCTTCAGTTGCTCAGCTGGATGGGGTGTAGCTGGCCACAGCCGCACACAGTCGGTACCCCTCTTACAGGTCTTGCTTGCTCTTGTGTATTTATGTGTGACCTGGGATCTGCTGATGTGGATTCCCATGTCTGGCACAGGGGATGGCACTGCAAAGGGTATGGCAAGGAAGAGGGTTTACCAGCAAGAAGCATTTCTGCCAGGCATGGTCCCCAGCTGCAGCCTCATACCATGACCCCTTTACTACTACAGAATCTGTAGCCTTGGGGTCTCATCTCAAGCAGCAAGAACATCCAAGGTGATATCAAACCATCAGTATGGATAAGAGGAAAGTCCCCTTCCTCGCTGCCCATCTCTGAGCACCTTGATCTGCCTGGTGACTTTCTGACTCTTTCCCTTCAGATGACTACACCAGTATCTCCAACAAGCCATGTGACCTCCAATGTACCACCCGGAGCGGAGAGAGGCAGCTGATGGCCCGAGCACAGGATGGTACCTCCTGCAAGGACAGGACCTATCAAGGGGTCTGCATCAATGGGAAGTGTGAGGTGAGGCTCTGGGAGGAAGTAGTACAGAAATTGGGAGTGTAAGTGCATGGCTGGACCTCCTAGTCATTGCAAGGCCAGCGATCCTGGCAGGGAATTGAAACTGAGGCCTGGCGTGGAGTAATTACATTCACTCTTGAATGCCTGTTGGCTAGAGGAAAGCAGAGAGGTTCATACAGAGGAAATTATATACATCCACATGTTCCCCACTGAGTGACAGCACTTTCTTTCCAGCACAGAGAAGACTAGAATTGCAGGTTTGTTTACACAGTCATCTGATTAAAAAAAAAAAAAAAGTTCCATTTGGTTTTTCACCTCGTACGGCAAGGATGAAGGGTGGCTGTATATGGTGTTACAGAGAGGTGCCTTACAACCTCAGAAAGGTCTGCCATTGATGCAGCATCTCCTGGAGGGTGACAATGTATGTCACTATTTCAGTGAGGATTGGCTTAAATACAGAAGACAGAAGGAACCGAAACAGCTTACCTGAGTCTTAATCCATTCACCCACATGCACAAGCCCCTGCTCCAGGTTCAGGGGCACAATGTAGATGGTTACAAGTTACACAGGTGAATTTCTGCTGCTGATGGATTCATTCATTACTCCACTCCAAGCTAACCTTCATCCCTGCCCAGAACCTCACCAAAAGAGCATGGTAGCATTTCCTTGAAAAGTCCCTGACCCGTGGTGATAAGCTGGCCTCAGGAAACCCCCTCTTGTTTTATTCTTTGCAGCCAGTTGGGTGCGATGGGAGGCTGTACTCACCCCGGACGATGGACAGATGCAGGGTGTGTGGAGGGGACGGCAGCACTTGCCACCGTGTCTCGGGCAGCTTCCGAAAGGCAATCTCACAGATAGGTACTCCCTGCTACCACAGTCCGGAGACTTCACCTGCTACTTCTTACCACCAGCTGGCATGAAGGGTGACTGGCTTGAATGCAAGTAGGAGTTTCCCAACTGCTTGGTGAAAATTGCTGAAGAGTGCCACCCCTGCTTAAAGGCCTGTATTTTGTCCTTTTCACTTAATCATCAGAGGAAATTGGTCTGATGTGCTGTATATTAGGCTGGTAAGGTTTCCCTTCACCTCTTTACAATAGGAAGCAACTGGGGATCTATTTGTTCCTATTGATTTTGGCATCTTGCCCCCTCAGATAATGTGAAGAGATCAGTGAATCTTCTTTTATTTGTGCTACGTGTTCATTTGAAAGTTACGCTCCTATGATGAGGGTCACAGCATTTGTTTCAGCCTGCATTTAGTCTCCTGCTTTCCCCAGTCCTGTGGCTGGCACAGCTGAGGGACAGTCCCTCTGAAACTGGGTTGAGATTCATCCCTTGCAACCTCATGGCCCATTCCTCCACCCCAGAAGGAATAGACTGCGGTATGCTCATTAGTAATTAACTAACTGTGGTTTGAGGATGCTTTGGAACATCATTTCACATTGTTGTTTCACTAGTCTCCTTCGCTCTCTACAGACACCAGACTAGAAAAGCACTCATGCCCCTTTCCAGAGGGGGGGTAATGCTGCTAACCCCTCTAGCAGTACAGATACAGTTTTGGCCTCCCATTCCAGTCCTTATAAAATCTTACAGAACGGACAAGACCTGCATTTCTAGCCGGAAAGACAAGCTGCCAAACCACGTAATTTAAGAGCCTTCTTATTTCCTCTCCCTTTAAAGGTCAATTTTTATGCTACCCCTGAGACAAATTCTGTTGAGTCAGGAGCTGAGGAGACCTATGGTCTTTTCCATCCTCTGCTCAGCATCAGCCCTGATCACTAATAAGCTTTTTCTGTGCTCTTGCCAGAAAGCGTGAGAGCACAGTCATTCACACACCTAAAGCCAGACTGTTATACTTGTGCGGTTCCTTCCTGACTCCAAACCCAGCAGTGCTCAGGCTGAGCCTTAGAGACCTGTAATGGTGATCTGTAATGGGACTTCAGAGGGGACCTGGGATTAGAGCTCACAAACTGGCACAACATGCGTTTATGTCTTTAGCGTCCTGCCCCTGAAGGGCAGCGCAGCCCTCCTACATACACACTTATGCCACCAGCTGCTTTTCCTACCTAGACCTTTTTATTCTGGCCTCGGGATTTCCTCACCCTCTGTTCTGTTCCTCAGGTTACGTGTTCATCACCAACATCCCCTCCGGTGCCACGGACATCCTCATCATTGAGCGCAGGAAAACGGAAAACATCCTAGGTAAGCAGAAGAACCGGATGGACGTGGAGGTCCCAGTTCAGCTGCCTGTGAGGTGGGAGGAGGGCTCTGTGCACTCCCGCCTGTGCTGTGAGAGAGCTATCTGTAAGCGTTTCCTCCAGGGTAGCACAGGGGCACTTCATCTCTCCGTAAACTAAGGCTACCACATCTCCAGCAGCCAGCGGCAGGAGGGACATTTGGAAACCAAGCTCACTATGGGCAATCCCTGTTGTGAAGACATTTGTGCTCTTGTTGGAGAGGGAAATGAAAGCAGCAGGCATTGAACACTGCTGATCTGACCTGATGTGGAAGATGAACACTGGAGGGCCTGCGATTCTTTTTCTATCGGGCTTTTCTTGGTCATGAGCTGTTTGCTCTCCTCAGTGCCAGTGCAGCCCTGGTGTTCTGCACGGAGTATCACATTTGTCCCTTTCTCTCTCTTTGAAGCACTCGCAGATGAATCCGGGCATTTCTTCTTCAACGGCAACTCTGCAATTGACAACCCCCAGAACTTCAGGGTAGCTGGCACGATCTTCAAGTACCGGCGGCCCTCAAGCCTGAACTCAGATGGGCTGGAGTATATCATAGCTCACGGGCCCACTAACCAGTCTCTGAACGCCATGGTATGTGAGGAGCTAGCTTTAGGCTTTCCTGTCTTGCCTGTCCCAAAATTATAAGCCTCCCTCAGACAAAAGGAATATTAACGTGGTTTCCAAGCCAAACCTTAGTGTGTAGGTGGCTGAGGAAGCCAGATATTGTCTTGGGCAGCATTTCCTCTTGGATTTATGAGGATGCTATCTTCTCTTAACGTCCCATCACAAAATGGATGTGGCTGGGAGAGGTCTCTGGGAAATACATGTCCTTAAAATAAAAACAGTTTTGTTTTCTTTCCCTGTTTCCTCCAGTACTATAACTTTAACGGGAAAATGCCACACATAACTTATGACTACACTGTACCACGGACACCACCTCTCCGAACTGCAGCCCCTGCTGTAGACAGGCCTCTCTATCATCACCTACCAGAGACCAGCCAGAACCATCCCGTTCCAGCCAACTCCAGAGCTGCCCAGGACTTCAATGCCACATGGCTCTCCCTGTCACCAGATGACACCAGTGAACAGCTTCGTCTAAGAGAAGGGCATGAAGGTTTAGGCTTTGGTCACCCGCACTTCTTCCAGACCAACTCCACAAGTCAGACTCGGGACTGGGGCTGGGAACAAGGTGAAGAGAAGGAGAAGTATGACTTCCAGATAAGACAGGTCTACCATGCAAACACAGCAGGAGAGGAAGAGGAGGAGGAAGCAGCAGCAATTGGTGGAGAAACAGAGTTGGGTTGGTTGCTTTGTTTTTGCTTCTCTTCCATTTTTTTCATTGAAAGCGGACATCCTACATTGGTCTTCTTGAAATCTAAGGTGGCTTTACCATCAGAGCAGACAGGAGGGAAAGATGATTAATAGCAGGGTGGAGACTGTCAGAGAGCAGCAAGGGCCAGTAGCTCCCTGAGAGAAGGGGAGCTGGGAGAGGGTGGCCACGATACAGATCAAGCAGTGCCCTGTCAGGCAGGGCAGTCCCTTGGCATCTGAGCTTGGCAAACAGGACAGTGACAGCAACAGGTCCTAGCAACTGTCCAGTGATCACCAGGTGAAAGCAAGGTGACAAGTCAACTCTGAGGTCAATCTGGGAAAGGCAAACAACAATTCAGGGACAAAGTACACCTGCAGCATTGCACAGGCCAGGTCTGAAGGCCCAGGCCTGAGCTTAAATGGAGCTCCTGAGCAATGGGCAGAGAGCGTGTGTGAGGTTGGTCAGGACAATTAAGGCCTGTTGGTGCACCCTGGTGGCAATTTGTGATTTTGAGGCCAAATACTCAATGGTTTTTGCCTTGTTAGATACCACATGCTGAAGTATAAGCCATCCAAGATAATTAAAGCGTCCCTGTATTTTTCCTCCAGCTCTCAGGTTCAATCAGATTTCCATCAGCACAGCTGTACCCTACAGCATGAGGAGATCCGAGCTCTCAGAGAACAGCCACATAGCATCCTCCAGGCTTCGTCTCTTCAGGCGACTGTGTCACCGAGACCCGCACAACACTGCCTTCTGTAGGGAGCTGCAGCACCTGGCAGCCAGGCTAGCCCCAAGGAACTCCACAGCAGGACTACGGACCGAGACGGCTGCCCAGTGGCCACAGGGCTTCCACAAAGCGCCGGCCCGTAAGAACTCACTGGAGGACTTGAAGGTGGAGGCATTTGCTGGGAGTCAGGGGGAAGCAGCCAACTACAGCATGATGGCATCTGTGGAGAGCCCTCTGCTAGGTGCCAGCCCGACCGCGGACATCAGCCAGGCAGAGCCTCTGCAAGCCCCTGGCACTGAAAGGTGGCGCTTGATTTCCTGGGCAAAACAGGAGCATGGTTAGCTGGGGAGGGAGGGTCAAGCCAATTCTCTTGTAGTCTCACTGCTGCCCTTGATGTCCCCATTCTCCAATGTCTGTCCATGCCGCTGCTGTAGATGCTTGACCAGTGGTGTGTCCTCCAAAGACTGGTACAACTGGCCTGACACAGAGCTCCCAGAATGTATTGCGCCCCCACCCCTGCCTCTAGGGATCCATTTAAATGGGTTCTGAAGAACGTGGGGGGCCAACACTAATGTGATTGTAAAGAAGGCCAGGAGTCTATGGCACGTCACATACACACATTTACCAGCACATCATGCCCCTTCTGTCCCATTCTTCTGGGCACACATGCCTCTGTAACTTCAATAAACATTTGGCAGGAAAACGAGGGCCAAATTTTAAACATTTCTGGCAAGCCATATGTGAACTCTCCCACCACATTATATGATAAGAGGGACCTTGCTTGAGCTCCCCTTTCCAACCTAACGTCATACCTCTCAAGGTGATTGATAGCATGAACTGAGGCTGAGGGCACCCGCATGTTCAAAAGACCATAATATAGACAAGTCTCACTGTGAACGGTGCCTCCTCTCAGAGGATGTTGATCCATGGCTTTTCACAGCCTTGCTAGTTGAATTCAGGAGGTGGATCAAGGCCTTACACTCTCTGTTCATCAGCAGTCCATCTTGCCCAAGGTCGGGGAGACAGAGAGCGGAAACACTGGGTTTCTTCCCATCTTCAAAGACAATGAGGAGGAAATTCACTATATTTTATGTTTGCAGCAATTTTTCATTTTTAGCTCACACCGCCTCCTTTTTCCACAGTAATGAGTTTGTTGTGAGCCCCGTGGGCCATGATGACATTAGCTTGGCTGACATGTATCGGTGGAAAGTCTCAGCTTATGCCCCCTGCAGCTCCACGTGCACTTCAGGTAGGTTTGGCTTCAGGTGGCTGATCATCTGAGGTCCTTTTTTGGCTGTTGATGGAGAGAATACTTGTATTTTTCAAAACGGCAGGTAGAGTTTCAGATGCAGTGAGCACTCCAGTAATTTAATCATGGTGGGAGGAGGCTTTTGGATCTGATGGAGCCTGACCAAGAGAGGGTCTTGATTGCCCAGCAGGTATCAGCACCTCCTATGCGATGTGTGTCCGGTACGATGGAGTGGAAGTGGATGAAACATACTGCGATGCCCTAACCCGACCAGAACCTACTCACGAATTTTGCACAGGGAGAGATTGCCGGCCTAGGTGAGTGGAAATTACATCGGCTGTCCATGGGGACAACATATCTTCGTAAGGATCATTTTCTGCTCAAAGTATACAGCCATTTCTGGGCTGGAAGATACGCTTCTACAGCTAAGCCCTTGTATCCCCTTGTAAGCAAAAAGAGGGAAGGAATTTGGTGCCTAAATTGCCTGCTAAGGGCAAAGTTGGCTTTCAAGACCAGCATCACCTTAACACAGACGTGTGTGATGAGCAGATTCATAGCAGCAGCTACTGGCTGAGGGAGTCCCAGGTGTGCAGGCACTCCTCAACTACTCCTTGTCCCTTCTCCCCCTTACCTGGGTTTTCCTTTGTGCTTTCTCTCCTGGGGACTGCTCGTGGAGGTGGGAGACCAGCCGGTGGAGTGAATGCTCCAGAACCTGTGGTGAGGGCTATCAGTACCGCACTGTGCGCTGCTGGAAGATGCTGGCTCCAGGCTTTGACAGCTCCGTTTATGATGACCTCTGTGAGTCAGCTGGGCTGGCCAGGCCCATGGAGAGGAAAGCCTGCAAGAACAAGGCCTGTGGGCCCCAGTGGGAGCTCTCCGAGTGGTCTGAGGTAGGCAGCAGGGCAGCTTTGCTCCCAGAGATAAGCAGCCGGGGCTGGGCTGGGGCCTGGAGGAAGGTGGCTGGCAGATGTTGGGTGCTGAGGAAGCCCCTGGCCGACTGCATCCTGGGGAACCAAGGACTGCCTTTGCCCACCGCTCCCCTGTTCTGGCACTGCCCAGAGAACAAAGGCCATTGCAAAACATTTTTTCTAAGGTCACTTCTCAAGCAGGACGTTGACCAAATGAAAGCAAGCACCGGTCAGCAGGAGGCTTTGCCTCCCTCTTCCCAAAGATTTAACTAAGGGCAGATGGGGAAACAGAATGGAGACATAGAGGAGCTAAAACCCAGTCGAAATCCCTTTGAATGACTTCCCACAGCCTGCTTGGGACTGGGATAGCGGAGCTGCCTGGTGACTTTGAATAGCAGTCCAGGCCTCAGCATCTTGGAGCATTGGAGGCTTAGGACCCAAAGTAATTAAGCAGCAGAGATAGAGACGGACGCACCTTTTTCTATCCCCGCTGGGGCCCTTACCCTCTCCCCTACTACAGCAGGAGGAAAATGGGAGAAGGCATAGCTGCCTCCTTTGCCTTTGCTTGTCCCCCTTGTTCTCTGCTTCTGAGCCCCGGGGCTGACTCTGTATGGCTATTGCAGTGCTCAGCCCGGTGTGGCACACAGGGGACAATGAAGCGGGAGGTGCGCTGCTCGGTGGAAGCACCCCTCTGCGATGAGTCCCGGAAGCCCAGCAGCGAGAAGGCATGCACAGGCCCACCCTGCGACCGCCGCTGGACTGCTTCGGATTGGGGCCCGGTGAGTCCGGAGGGTCTGTTTCTCCTTGAACCCGATGCCAGGGGTGCAGGGCTGGCGGGAGGGAGCAGGTGGGCAGTCATGCTACTGCTCTCTTTTGGCTTTCTTCTGGCAGAGGCTAAGCTAAAGAAACTAGATTAATCTGTATTTTTGCCTTTTCCATGCTGTAAATTTTCATTAGCTGTGAGGTGAGCTCTATTCAATAATCTGGCAAGCTCACGGCACCTGGAGAGCAGAAGCCCCTGACCAGATGTACCTCTAAAGACCCTTGGGATCCAGTGCCACAGTCTCAGTGGCAGGGCTAGGCTCTGGTCTCGGGTCTCCTGGCACCACCAACCCTGACCCCTCCACCTTCCTGCTTTCTGATGTGTCTAAATGCCCTTTATTCCTCCAAGTGCTCAGGTGCGTGTGGTGAGGGACGCATGAGCCGCTTCATCGCGTGTCGCAACCTGGAGGGCAAAGTGATCTCCGACTCGCAGTGTGACCCAGCCACCAAGCCCCTGGCTGTCCATCCGTGTGGAGACAAGAACTGCCCCGCACACTGGGTGGAGCAGGAGTGGGACCAGGTAAAGCCAAGCCCAGCCTTGTGTCCTCAGCCCTCCTTCCCATCCCGTATACCACAGGAGATGGTGGGAGCCTGGCTCTCTTGGTGGAGCAAGGTTATGTGGTGCAACCTCCAACGGAAGAGCTGTACCCTCATCCTAGCTCCTTGCAGAGAGAGGGAAGGAGCAATAAATACCCCAGCTTGTCCCCCCACCATACCCTAAAGACCACCCCAGTTTGTGGCATTTGCTGCCTTCCCAGGGACCTCCATTGGAGGGCAGCAATGTCCTAAGGAAATGGTCCTCTCCCACCTCTGGCTCCCAGCTGGCTGTTGCAGACACCTCAGCAGAGCTCTTTGTCCAGAACTTGGACTCAGCCCTCCAAGATTTTGGTCCCACCACTAAAGAGGAAGCCTCAGCAAAACCAGCTTTGTCTCTGATAAATAATAGCCAGAGGTAAACCTGAACCGCAGCCCAGATCCCTGCCCTCGAAGTCACATCCAGCCCATGACTGTGTGCTTGCCTCAGGACTCGTAGTCCAGTGAACGTGGTCCAGGTGCCCCATTCTACCAAGCAATTGGTCTCTACCAGTCTACTTACTCCCCCTCTGTTGCTCAAGGTCTAGGGGCTCTGGGCTTCCTGTTACAAGCTGGTCCCAATCCCAGAGCACCCAGAAGGAACACATTGAGTCAGTTGTGGAGTTTGGGCTTGGTCTTTAAAGTCTTGACCAAAACAGGGATTCACAAAAAAGCACTAAGGAAGATTTCTGGGAAGTCGGAGAAGCAGCCAAGCCCTCTCCCCTCCAATCATAGCTAAACCTCTGTTCTCATTTTGCTACCCTTTGTCGCTGTTGACTGCATTCAGATGAGTGTCCCTCCAGCATTGGTAATGAGCACAAACTGTTTAAACCTAGGGACCTATGGCAGTCCCGCAACCCTGTCCTGCTCTGGCCTATGGTGTGGGTCACAAAACAATGCTGCAGTGCAGTTTTTCAGCTGTGTCCAGGCTATTAAACTCACCTGAACTCTGAATGACCAGCTGAGCTCCCCACCTTTGCATGTGCCAGCTTTTTTGCCTTTGCTGTATTCTCTTGGCTGATCAGCTCTGAGTTCACAGGGTGACTAAGGGCAGATGCGAGACAGCTGTGCTGGCCCTGCTGTGGTGAAGAAGGGCACAAAGCAGTGAAATCTCAAACTGGCAACTGCTTCCATGGGCATCAGGGAGCAGAGCTGAGCTAGAACCAGATCCTGCCTCCTGCTGCTTCTCTTGGTGGTGTCCTGAGAGGGTGAGAGCTCCCAGCTAAGCCTGCATAGCTTTGGGCTCAGCAGTACTTGTCCATCCAAAGCACCTGCAGTGCACCAGTTTGGGCCCCTTGGGCCCACGGAAAGCTTGTCAGTACTCCAAGATGTAGGTTGCTACATGAATACACTACATGGTTTTTGAGAACATAGATACAGATAAAATAAGACAGAAACAGCCTCTTGTAGTCTTAGCTGGGCTGCTCCAGGTCCCTTGTGGTAGCTGCTCTCAAGGCCAGCCAAGGTGAATTTGGCATCCCCAGTGCTGACTAACACTAATTACCAGCTCCTGTCCTCGCTACCTAAGAAATTCAGCTCCTTTGCAGACACCCTTTGCTCGTGTGACCTGTGCAGCACTGCCTCTGTTTGTTAGACTGGTGTTAGCACATGCATTAAGCACCTTGCTTCTGAGCAGGATGCCACCTTACTTGAAGCTCTACAGCTGACGAGCATCATTTGTTACCTGGCTGTTATGTTCTCTTTCCCAGTGTGATGCCAGCTGTGGGCGAGGAATGAAGACCCGGGTCATCTTGTGTGCAGGCCTGGAGAACGGTGTGTACAGGGAGTACCCCGAGAAGCGCTGTGAGGCCTCTCAGAAACCTGAGGAGCAAGCTGCCTGTTTCAAGAGGCCGTGCTCGACGTGGTTCACTACCTCCTGGTCTCAGGTAGGGCTCGGGGTGGTGGAGAGGAGGGAGAGGAGACCTCATAACCCTGGTTGGTGGAGCATGACCTGCACTGAGGATTTCTAGCAGCCTGTTCTGCCGAGGGCTCCGTAAGGTCTGGATGGGACCATGAGCTCTGCTCTTCTGCAGACCAGGCAGCGGGCGGAGGGACTGGCACACGGGACCTGGGGAAAACCTTAGAGCATGTGGATTATAGCCTCAAGCAAGAGCACGCACTGCACTGCAGACACTACAGCCACATCTCCTCCTCTGCCAGGAGTCAATGTTCTGTCTTTCCCTGCCTTCCCTTGATTTTAACTGGTGAGCGTTTAGGGAATGGGAGGAGAGGGGAAGCTGGGCCTGGCTTGCAGCAGCCATTTTCTCCATCTTCTATCACAGCATCAACACTCAAAGCAAAAACAATTCAGAGTTGCATTAAAGAGATGAAAGCAAACTCCTCCCTTGCTCTGCTCCAACCCTAGCTCAGGGATGCTCTCCTCCAGCAACAAAAGGGGAGCATAAGTTTGAGATAAGTGTGGAATTTGACCCAAACCTCGTCAAGGACAGTCTCCAAAGCAGGGACTTGGAGGCCTCACCGGAAGAAAGAACTTGCGAACTGTAGAAAAATTTTTAAAAATGCCTCTCATGATCCCTTTACTCTCTCTCGATCCTGACAGTGCAGCAAGACGTGTGGTGCTGGTGTGCGACTGCGTGAGGTGAAGTGTTACCAGGGGGAAGCACTGGCTCAGGGCTGTGACCCCACTTCCAAACCAGAAGGCAGGCAGACGTGCCAACTCCAGCTGTGCCCCACAGAGGCACCAGGTAAGTCTGGCAGGGCAGGGAGGGAGAGGAGCCCTTGGGAGCCCTTTCCTCTGTCCAGCTCTCTGCTGGGGAAGCACATCTATCTCCTTTTTAACCCCTTCTGTGGATGCCTCTGCTCCCCAGAAGAAGACTGTGAAGACAAAGCAACGGCCAACTGCATGCTGGTGCTGAAAGTGAAGCTGTGCTCTCACTGGTACTACAGGAAGGCTTGCTGCCGGTCGTGTCGGCTCAAGTCACCCTGACTGCTGCCAGGCCGTACTTGCCTTCCAAGTTCAGGGGCAAGAGCCCCTTTGAGCCAGACTTTACCACTTGAAGCCACCCCACTTGGCTTGGCTGTGGACCCAGTGCCTGTAAACCAGCCTGCTCAGCAAGGAAGGATTCCTAGGACTTAGACATCACTGTTCCCTCTCCGCCAAGAGGATTTTACACAAGACAAACCATCAGTTCCTAGAAGGCTACTGAGAAGTGAGTTGGGAAAGCCTGTCCCTGCTGCTGTCATCTCTGAAGAGCTCTAGCTGGAGGCGGTGGGGCGCAGAGGCCAGCCCGCAGCAGGGCACAGACCACAGCAGCCGTCTCTCTGGTCTGCCCTGCAGGTTCTTCTACTACAAGGGCAATTTCCAAGACACACTGAAAAATTCTGTGTCACAATAAAGAGCTAAACTGTAGAACTGTGGTTTTGGGATGCATGTACCTAGGCCAGAGGCAAGGGAGGAAGAGGGACACAAGAGGAAGGAAAGCAGGAGCAGGAAGGGTGGGGAGGAAAAACCCTTGTGCCAGTACAGCTTCCGGGCAGGGCCGGATAAACCCCATTTTGTGTTGCCTGCCAAGGAACAGAAACCACTCCTGTTTTGTATTTCAAAGTCCTCGTTTATTTCTGACATTGTATTTGGACCCATAGCTCAGCAACAGACAGAGAATAATAACAGGAGGAATCTGAAGTGGAAAAGATCTGGGATCCCTGCCCCTACCCCGTCCTGTTCTTCCACCACCCCCAAAACCTTAAAACCTACAGCTGCATCTCCCATGTTGCCAGCCCTTTCAGACTCGCCCATTTCTCTGTAGCCATGCCAGGCCCAGGGCGTTGTGTTGGCGGAGAGGATAACCCTCATCTTGGCCATCCAGCTACTCTGGAACTGCCCCGCCAGTCTTGGCACCTTGTTAGCAGGCGACAGGTCACACTTAATTTGCATGTGATGAAGATGACGATGCGGTTGCCTTCCTCTCACCAGAAGGCTGACCCACAGAAGCAAAAGCCCCCTGTGTTATTCCCACGCTCCGGAGGTCATGGCCCGGCACGTGCTGCCGTTGTGGTGGGAAGCCTTGCTGTACGCCAAGAGGTAGAGTTGGATGTTGGGAGCCGCTGTGCCTGCGAGCTGGCTCTGCACCCTTCTAGGGGACAGCATCGCAGGGCCGTGCGGCAGAGCCATGCAGGCAGCAGCCCGCAGGTCACGCTGGGACATATTAACTTCTCGTGGCTCCCAGCAGGATGGAGACCTAGCTGAGCAGATGCTCTAGTGGGAAAGGATGGGATTTACCGAGTTAGCCAAGATTTTTTTCCAGTTACAGACTGGGAGGAGTACTGGCTGGATGGGAAGCAGTAGGAGCTATGGACTACTGGCCAGTGGGATCCAGAGCACTTTGCTGCTGCTAACTTTCATCTTCCCTCCTGCCTGCCCTTAATGTGAGAGGACATTTAAAGACCTGCTATCACTATTTGGAGAATGGAAGGAGACTCTCTAAAAGAGATGCAGCTAGACTGAGTCTGAGGATAATGGAAATGCAATGTCTTTCTGGGCCAGAGGTGGAGGAGATGGTGCACAATGTTTGCTCAAAAGGCTGTGTACAATGCAGGCTGGGGCAAGGTGTTTGGTTACAAGGACTGTCACCGCATTTGGCGTTCATCTGGCTCCTTTCCTTCGGGTAGTTTGAGCAGAGGTGCCAAGGCATGAGCAGGTCCAAAGTGTAAATTAGCCTTTTGCCTGAAAACGTAGACATCCAAGGCTCACGTAGCATGCACCTCCATGCTGAGACCTACTTTTTCTGTGCATAAACAGGGAGGTTAAGTCCAAATCCTGTGAGCAGCAGGATTATTTCTAAATTGTGGTTGTGAAAAAAAAACCCCACCCACTCACATTTCTGAGCAGTTGTACCCTATATTGCAAAGGCATGGCAAGTGTTTCCTGCCATTGTCTCCAACAGCATCCGCATGGCTGCGGGGATCGTTGCTGTCTGGGTCCCTCCGCCCTGCCATGAATGGCAAGCGCTCAGCCGAGCCACCCTGCACCGGTTGCTATGGAAGTGCCTGTGAATGATGGAGATGTCCTTTTAGTAATTTTTCACCTAATTTGATTTATGGAGGAAGAAGGAACTTTCCCACATTCATTTTTGCAGAAAGGCAGAGTCACTGGCTGTCATTACCAGCTGCAGAGCTGGTGAACCCAGGTTCAGGTCTTGCTCCCTCTTCTTCCAAAAGCAAAAGTGGGGGGACCTTGATCACCTGAACACCACTCTCCCATGGGAGGTCATGGGCCCCACAAAGGAGGAGACGTGAGCTGGTGGTGCTGTTGCTGTCAAAAGCAAAAGCCATCCTAAAGCCAGCCTTTGGCTGTCCGGAGCTGTCAGGGTGGGCTGGGTAGGGCTTTGAAAGCTGAAGGTGACCAAAACTGCAGTTATTTAGGGATGCAATTCTTTCCATAAGTAAAATCTTGCCATTTTTATGGGTCCAAGTTAAAATCGCTCCTAAGAAAGCTTGTGAAGAGTAGAAGAGGTGGGGGCTTCAGCCACGAAGGATCAGCCTGAGCCCGTTTGCATGGGTGAGCGGCTTTGCGAGCAACTTTGCCTCCCCCGGCGGTGATCTAAATTCATGTCTTGAACTTCTTCAGCATGTGTAAAGATGGAAGCAGGTGGGGGACGGTGTCCTGTCTTACACTCGAACACAAAAGCTAACTGCTAGTGGCAGCTAATGCAGTATGAGGGGAGCAGGACGATCCGGATTCCCTTCTTTGCTTTCCCATTGCTGAGGAGTGCTGCCATTTCCAGCTCAGCAGTGGGATTTGCCAGAGGCGGCAGCTCGCAGGCAGTCGTGCATCGCTCTGTGTGCTGGAGGCAGCAGGCATTGCCTTGGGTGGCTGCGTGGGGACACCGGAGGCCTTGGTCTGGGCTCGAGGAGTCGGGGAAGCCTGGGGTGATTAAATTAGGTTGTACTGTACATAGCCCTCGTTAGACAAGTCCCTTCAGGAGATAGAGTAGAATAATAATGACACTTATGATGGGTTTGGAGGTGGCCGGTTTAACGTCGGCCTTCGAGGTCTCTCTCGTCTTCTTGCCCGTAAAGCTTAACCTTACCAGGCGGTTCAGCAGGAGGACTGTGCTGGTCTCAAGCTGGGCTTACGGGGTCCTCTCTGCACAAACCCCCCCCTCAAAGGCAAGCGAAAAGCCCCTTCCCTCAAGCGGGCTCCGGCTAGGGACACCCTGTGCTAGTGGCAATGGTGACTACACCTCCGTGCTGATAGCCCGTGGGTTCGGGAAGCTCTCGCGGAGGAGGCCGTGGCGGCTCACCGGGTAGCTTTGCAGGGTGGCCATGTTGATGGGCGGCCCCATCTCCTTGTAGCACGCGGGGTTGTAGGTGACCCTCTCGCCCCCATTGCGCACCATGTCAGCAGTCCGGATGTAAAAGGGGGAGCCGTAGGGGGAGCAGGTCGGGCAGTAGTTGTGAGCCCCGTGCTGGTTGAGCTCGCTGTGGGGGGGCGCGGGGCTGCCCTGGCCATCCACCATGCGGGAGTTGCAGGCGTTGCATGTGCCAAGGTGCGAGTGTGTAGGAAGGTCGGGATCTTCCTCTTCCTCCTCCTCCTCCTCCTCTTCCTCATCAGAGTCATCTTTCTTGCAGCAATAGTACTACGTGAAAGGGAAGGGGTTACATTAGGGGGAGCGAGCAGCCAGTGGGCAGATTTGGCTTCACAGCCAGCCCTGCTGCATCCCCACTCCCCTCATCCCCCTGCCAGAGAAACCCTCCGCCAGCCTCTCGCTGCTCTGCTCCATCGGTACCTGGGTCCTGCAAGGCAGCAGAAGTGGGACAAAAGCTGGCCAGGACCTGAGCGTGCAGCAGGAGGCACCTGCTGGGGAGCTCGTCCTCTCCCGTCCCAGCGAGGTGTGCAAGGGGAAGGTATTTTACCGTGCCAGTTGGAAACTCCTCCAAGTAACCACTGTGCTTTTCATCACACGGGCACTGCTGCATGGCACATTAACTTTTAAAGAGCAGGAGGTTGTAGCTAGCTGTTGTTGAAAGCCTCCTCGTTTAATTTACAGGGGAAAAAACAACAACAAAAAAATCCATCTGGTATTGCACACCCAGCCAAGCCTACACCTAAATTAGCAAGCGCTGCAGATCCTCAAAAGCCTTAGGGGAGTCCCCCTGCACCGGGAGGAGGAAAGAACGTAACTCTGCAGCATCTGGCGGAAAAGGGGGTTTCAACTCCCTGCCCATCGTGGGCAAGAAAACCCTCACCGAGACCCCTCCTGCGGCAGTTCGGTCCGAGGAGCAGCGATGCTACTGGGGTTCGTGGCAAGATGGGGGACAGCCACGGTGCTTACCTGTAGCCTACAGTAGCAGAGCACGGCAATGATGCACAGTAGGATCACTGTCGCTAGGATTCCCCCGGTGATAACAACAGTTCCCGCTGTCATCCGACCGATTCTCCATCAAACTCTGAAAGGCAGGGCCACAGGGACATGCATCACCCTGGGATGTGAAAGTCACCTACCATGGCTTTGTCATCACATCACAGATGTGACACCCATGAGGCATCCCAAAATACTGCATCCCGGTTCCTCCCTCCCCAACCGGAAAACTGTCACCCAACATCATTCTCATCCTCCTAGCGAGAGGACACCTGAGATGCAGCACCTGAGGGACCTGATGTCCCCTCACTGCCATCGCTGCCTCTGGCTTGGGGTCTTTGGGAAACACCCCACAGTCCACCCACAGAACCTCCTCCCTTGCTGAGCCAAAAGGCCTGATTTCCACCCCCCTGGCAGAAAATACAGCTTCTGTTTCAAAACACAGAAGCAAACCTGGGTTTCCACCAGGAAAAGCCAAAGGGGAGCCTTTGAACTCCGCAACTCTGGCAGTCTGAGCCCAAAAAACACACCCCAGCTGCCTGCTGGGCACCGATGGGTCTAACATGGGCTTGCCATGAGCCAAGCAGCCCCCACCCCCGTCCCCATGCCACGGAACCTGGGAGCTACTTACATTCAGTGACGGAGGCGTTGGACCTGGAAGGAGCAGAGGGAGACATTAGCCATGGCCCGCCAGCACCCCTTCCGCATGTTGCCCTGCTTCCCAAGAATTTGCCTTGATTTGGGACCTGTGGGAAGCCCTGCTTCATGTCCCACATCCCACAGGGATGTGCCTGGGCCCCTGTGAGCCTCCATGGTGCAAAAAGCATTTTGGGTCCCCCAGATGATGATGATGATGATAAATATTAATGATGATGATGATGATGATGATTATAATTATTATTATTTTCTTTAATTTGGAGCAGGGAAAGGAGGCATTTCGCAAGCTCGGAGAAATGCTCCGCAGGACAAGGCTGTGCTATCAGTGGCTTGTAAATCACACAGCTTTGCAGGGCGAAGGCCTGGCTTAGTCAGCACTTGGCCTTTTCCTCTTTAAAATTGATTATGGTGGAGGCAGATGCATCATCTCCAAGTGGACAATGTTTTACGTGCCACTGGGAAAGGGGCTCTCCCCTCAATCCCCTCCGGGGCAGGCGAGCCCCAGCATCCCCCCGCCACCCCGTGGGCACCTACCCAGAAAAGGACAGGCAGGGCATCGCAGTCACGCCGGCCCCAGGGCGGCCGGCCGGGTCAGGCAGCGCTGCATGGCCATGGGGAGACGCCGGTGGCCCTGGGAGGGCAGACAAGGAGAAAAAGCCACCACCGTTAGCTCGTCCCCCTTGCCCAAGGGGGCTGCCCAGCGTCCCCATCCCCACTGATGCCGCTTCTGTCCCTACCACAGGGCTAAACAAATTGCTTTTTTAGGGATGCCGGCAGGAAAGGTGGGTGCTGCAAAGGTGGGTAAACCCAAACCGCCAGGAAAGGACGATCCCGTGCCCTAAACCTGCAATTTCAGCAAAAGCAAGAGACTTGCACCCAAGCCAGTGCACCCATTGCCCCCATCACCCCCCACCCTCTGGCGATGACTCGCACAACCGCATTTCATTACCGGCCCCTGCGTCCCTCTGTGCCTTGTCCAGAGCAAGGCTAATTGATAGGGCCCAAGTGCCAGTCGGTTGCAGCTGAGGAGATCTAATTACCTGCTCACCACGCGGCCCTAATTGATGGAGGGAGGTGGCAGCTTCCAGATGAGACCTGCCCAACTCTGCCTCGGCCTCTCGCTGCCGGATGTGCTGGCGGACACCACGGGGACACGGCCCCCCCCCCCCAAATCATCCCCCCTCCTCACTGAGCTGTGTGATTTGCAGGATCCTGCCTGCTGCAAATTGATTTTCAGCTCTTGGAAAGTTCCCATGCAAAGCCAAAAGGCGAGCACGCATTGGATTTCCTCCTCGAGCCGCTCTCGCACACGAAACAAAGGAAAAAAAAAACCCTGAGAAATCAATAGGTCCATAACCCAGCTAATATCTCCATTCATCAGGGGACCCGACGCAGAGCTAATAATAGATCCCAACACACTCGGCTCCTGCACTCTGTTACCAAACTGCACCCTGAAACACTGCCAATAGTGAGGGGCACCGGGCATGGTGGGGGGACACTTGGGGGAGCCTTCGATGGAGTTATCACCTCCCCAGGTGCCATCCTTAACAGGGAAAAGCTGATGGTGGGTGGCTGGAAAAGGCAAACGTTGAGCTTCGATGACCCCCGAGAGGGACGCGCCATGAGTCGGGCAGTGATGGATGATGCACGTGGCCATTCGCATCCAGAAAACTTCATTTCATGGGAGCTGTGATCTGATTTAGAGCTTGGAGAGCAGCATCCAATTAGCGCAAGGTTTGGAGCAAGCAGGCGGCCTTGGAGAATGACCCCAGGCCGGGAGGGACCAGCCCTGGGGACCCTTTGGCCACCTCCAAGTCCGACCAGCACTGCCTGGAGGACGGCTGGGCTTCCACATGCCCCATCTCCAGCATTCCTGTTTCTGGGGCTGCTGGGATCAGTGTTTCACCAGCCTCGCTCAGGAGCCAGGCTCCTGCTTATTAAAATAGAGACTGCTAAAAAAAAAAAAAAAAAGAAAAAAAAAAAGCAAAAATTAAAACGAACCAGAAGAAAAGTGCTGCCTTTCCTCATCTCTTCGGAGGTGATGCTTTCAGAGAGGACGAAGTTTCCTACCCTCCTCCCCCGCAAATCCTACACACCAGCAGTCTAGCAGTTCATTTTCTACCCTGTCTGTGCCTATAAAATAGTTTCTGCCTACAAAACAGCCTTCTCTAACCCATGGCTCTCTTCTGCAGAGATGCAGAAGGGGATGTAACACCTCTCGGGGAAGGAGCAAGAGCTCCAGTCTCAGGAGTAATTGAGGTCTTGGGAATTATAAGGTAAATGTGCCCGGAAAGGCGCACAACTACAACAGCCTTTTCCAGCCCTTGCAGAGGCCGTACAACAGCCCCAGCAGCTGCATCCCTGCCGCTGGGGATCAGCCCATCTCCATTTTCCATCCGCTCCCCACAAGCATAACCCAGCCTGCCAGGAAAGGGGCATTTTGGGCTCAGCTTCCCCCAGGCTCGGGCACCGCACAGCCCCACCGTCCCATCCTGACAAAAAGCCATATGTTTTTACGGGTCTCCTAAAAACCTCAGGTTGCACTGTGAGCCAAGCTGAGCCCCGCGGCTCCTGCTCCCACAGCAGGATGGGATGCAGAGGCATCGCAGGGGGATGCACAAGCCGAACTCCCCGGGCAGCAGTCCCATTTCTCCTTCCAGCTTAAAAAGGGAGTTGAGAGTTGTTTAAATATTTAAATATCCCACGCTGAGCAGATGCCTTGGCGCTCACTGCTCACCTGCTCCTGGGTGGCTCAGGAGAGGGGGCTACCACCCAAGGGCGGGCGCGGGGACCCTCCGGTGCACAAACCATTGCTGGATAAAATCAGGATTTGTACGTGCGGGGCTGCATTACCCTCCCTGACCCTCGCTGGCTTTTGGGAAACGATTCAAGATGCTAGGCAGTGGTGTCATGCTGTCCCTCATGGGGACGGGAGCGGGCGGAGGGAGGGTCCCCGGCCGTATCGAACTCCTCTGGGCAGGCGTGCAAAACCGCTTGCTGCAGAGATACATTTTCTTTAATTGATGTCGCCTCGCGGCGCAAAGTTACAGCCTGAAAAGTGACTCTGGGAATGAGCGGCATCGCAGACTTCTGTATTTATTCTCCTTCAATGACGTCCATGGCAGATTTGCAGTTTGCAAGTCGATGGTGAGGTTTTTGCCAGCTGCCAGCACTCTCAGCCCAGCTGAGAAACTCCCATCCTTCCTTTCCCGGCGTGTCCCACCAGCCCTGAGCTCACCCCCCCATCCAACAAGGGTTGAACACTAACACGGGACACGGGAGCAGGTTTTAGGCTCGGGCAGAGCACAGCTATTTGCCGTGAGCATCAATCCGAACCTCGCCGGCGAGTCCTGCCCCAGCCCAGGCTCTGCTCCCCCGGTTTTGCTCTGCAGCTCACGGGCTAATTCAATGAAATGTCTGCCTGGTAAATTAGCCCGGCCGCTGCCTTACCAGAATCATCTCCCAGGGCCTAATTGGAAAAAAACAGCATCAGGGGCTGCCTTTTCAAAACAGATTACGGCAGCAAACAACAGGGCAGCTCCCGGGTGGCTGCGGCCTGCCCCACATGGGCTCGGGATGGATTAACCATCCAGGCGGGATTCAGGTGGATTAACCCACAGTTACAAACCTCAGCAAGGGGGGAGAACACGAGCAGCGCGGCCGCTCCAGCCATGGGGCAGGAGGGGTGCACAGGGAGGGCTGAGCCCCTGCAAACTCATTGCATGTCAGATGCTCTGTGCTGCAAGGCGTAAGGGGACAAGCCGAGTTGGGGGGGGAGCACAAAGGAGGAGATCTCCCCCCGAAATGAGCCAAGCCCAAATGAAATTTCATCCAAAGAGCGATGGCAATGCAGGATGCAAGAGGATGCGGTGGGGGCTGCACCCAGCCAACAGCCCCTCAAGCAGCCCCCCTCTGGCCCCAGCACTTGCCCCGGGGCTTCTTGCCCAGGTCCCAAACCAGTGGGTCACTTTGAAGCCTTTAAACTCTTAATTAAGGGATCCATGGGGGTTGCTAGGGAGCTGAACCTGCTGCCCGCCCTAAGCCCTGCAAACACTGATTTTTGGAGGAGTCACACATTGCTGTTTTGATTTACCCTTGCACGTAAGCATGCTTAAACCACATCATTTTGGGGGGGGGCAGGATGGGGCCAGCCCCTTCTGACTTTTGATATGCTGTTAATAAATATATTGAGGAAAAACCATCTTTAAGGCATAAAAATTGCCCATGGCACTGCGCAACCAGAGCAACCCTGCTCCCTCCTGCAGCAACAACACCCCCGGGAATGGCGCTGAGCTCCGTGGCTGGTTCTGCTCGAGTTATGTTTGAGTTTGGACCAGCCTGCAGACAGAAATCACAGCGGTAGTTCGGAAAACTTTGATTTCAGCCTGCTGCAGAGAACACCAACAAAGGCTTTTTGCAGCAGAAAGGGTGTTTTGTGTGACCCATTTCCTACCCAAGGCTTTTTCATGCTGTGACCCCTTTGGTGCCTCGAGCCGCGTGGGGTTTGGCCCAGCAGTTTTGCAAGGGAAACCGCAGCCAACACCCAGCTCCTTGCTCCCAGCCACCGCAAGGACAGCCAGGTCGCAGAGGTGACACCATCCCTCAGCTGAGGCTCCGGCGATTTGCAGTCAATCATCAACACCGAAAATCCCGTGCCCTGCCGCAAGCCTGCCCTTGCTTTCCCTCCGCCACCCGCACCAGCTCCCCTGGGCTCCCTGCTGCCTCCTCCCAGTCCCACTCCTCCCCAGCTGAGGGATGGGAAAGAAGAAATACCAACAAGGTTTTGAAACCAGCTCTTTTCTTGCAAAAGCTTTGTGGAAAAGGCAAGATATTAATTGCAATTAACAAAAATCAAACCACTTCAAAGGTGGAAGCTGCCAGCCAGACCCCAACTCCTGGGTGGGTGCGAAGGGCTGTGCTCCTGCTGGTAACGCCGCGCTCCCAACCCACCGAGCCCAGGAGATCCCCTCTCCTGGCTGTCCAGCTCCGCTAAAAACCACCTTCTTGCCAACCCAGGTTTGCCCCCTCCCACACTGGGCCTCATCCTGCCCTGTGGGAGCCCAGGAGACCTTCTCTGCCAGCGGCAATTGCCTTTACAGCCACGTAGGACCGAGCATCCCTCTCCAATCTCCGGCAGCACCAGGTATACGAAGCCTTGGCACATCCGTGGGATTGGCTGGCACATCCGCAGTCCCAGGGAGACCTCCCAGCACTTCACAGACTTTTGGAGGAAGGGTGGCTTTGCAGCCTGGGACATCTCAGGCGTGGATTACACCAGTATCTCGTTACTTGAGCATCTCATCTGCCCTTTATCCCCTTAAGCAACTATTCAGATCCTGTCTCGCCTGCCTGCGTGGACTAACTGGAGCCATGTGCAGGGACAGAGGGACACGGAAGGGACCATCACCCCATCCTGTCCCCCGGAGCACACACATCAACGTGATACTGCAAAGCTCATGGCATGGCCAGGGCTACACCTGGACCTAGACAAGTCCGTATGTAATTACACCCCCTTTGCAGCCCCTCCTCATTGCAGGACGGCTTAAAACCCAGGACAGGAAAATGACACCTCCCTCCTCATCCCCCCACGTGTCTCCTGCCTGCTGCATTTGCTTGGCCGGCTCCTGACCAACTGAGACCAGGAGCCACAGGGGGTGGGTGCAGCCCCAGGAAGGGGTGATGTGCAGCCCCAGACACGGGGAAGGCATCAGATGTGGGCAGCCCACAGTACGACGTGGGATGGAAATGTCCCTGGCCTGACCCGCATGGCTCAGCTCCTGCCGCTGCACCCAGGGTTCCTCCCGGGGCCGCTCCCGGCAAAAGCCACGGCCAAGCCCAGGCACACGTACCGGGGAGCTGCTCCACCATGGTCCCAAAATAACCAGGGACAAAACTGGCAGCATCAAGCCAAGTCACACAGAGAAGGGCTTTTGAGATTATCCCCCACGTCAGATCCCCGCGGGCACCATCCCCAGCATCCCTGCTGCGGGCGCCATCCCTCCCAGCACCCAAATATCCCCTGCGATGAGCAGCCATGGCAGCAGCATCTGCACCGGGAGCGGAGTGAGGCCACAGAGAGCCAGAATGCTGGGTGTGCCCCAGGTGAGACCGACCCTCGCCAAAAAGCCGGAGCATTTTGCTGCACATGAGCGCTAAAGGCTTGGGACCATGCCTATGGCCACAGCCAGCGGAGAGCCAGAGCCCAGGCCGGATCCTGCCTTACCATGGATCCCTGGAGGACACAGCCCCAGGGAGCAAGGACTTGAGTCCAATTTGCACTCCATGTTGCCCCTAAATCCCCCTGCCACAGCAGCGCCCGGGTGTTTACAGTGTACAGCACAAGGGATGGATCATTGTGAGCACAGAAAGGAGAGGGAAGGGTAATTTGCTTCCACCCCAACGTCACCCTTGGTGTTTACACAAGCTCATCACGCTGGTGTAGGTATCCCATGACTGATTTAACCCTGTGGTAAAGCACCAACACAGCACAGGTACTTCCCCTGCATCAGCCAGCATTCCCAGCACTTGCCCGGGAAAAGGTGAGAAGGCAGCAGGGACCTCTTTAAAAGCTCTCAGCCTCCAGCCATTCCACACCGAGGCCTTAGGGCAGAGGAAGCTCCAGGCAATGGATCAGGATCCTGCTGATCCTGCAGCCTGGAGACCCTCCCTGGCAGCGTGACGGAGCCAGCCTCCCTTCAGGGATGCTCTGCTGTTCATACCCAGGCCTGGGAGGGTATTTCTCCAGCACCCTCATCGCTCCGAGATGAAATCTTCACCTCCTCAGCACCCATTTATTTTCACACCAGCGGGCTCTTCCCATCAGGGCAAGGGGATGGAGACCTCGGCCGGATCCCTCCATTGCCCAGGGGCTGCAAACACACCCTGTGGAGATACGATCTTCTCCTCAATTTGATTTTCTCCTTGCTCTACCACAGGAAGGTGTGTGCTCTGCTCTCCAGTGGGGCTAATCCCACTGGGGAACACAGGGACACCAAATGCATCTTCACCCCAAGCACGGATTGGAAGAGAAGGATCAATCCCAGCGGACGCATCGTGCAACACAGTCTGGAGCATCCCCACAGAGCATCCCCAACAAGATCCAACCAAGCACAGCAGCAAGTTTCCCACTAAAGATTTTTCTTCATTAAGCCAGTTTCTCACCAGCTTTCTTTGAAACAACCCCCAGGACAGCTTCTCCTCCAGGCACCACCTTGGTATCTCCCTCCTTGCCCTGGACATCAATGCTGTCTCACCCTTTCCACCTCGTTTCCATCACTCCCATGAAAATCCCCTGCTCAATTCCCACCCGGATCTGCCCTCGCTGCCCTGTCCCGTTCCTTCCAGCCTGACGTATGAAACATGACTTGTGCAAAACCTTTCCATGTAGCAGCAAGCTCTGCTCCTGAAAGCAAAGCCCGGGGGAAAAGCTCTGGCCAAGGCTGGAGCCTCTGTAATCCCATCGGCTTCAGCTCCCCCTGGCACAGCACGCTCAGGCAATGCTGTCCGAGTTATGCCGGGATGGATCTGTTGTGCCTCGACATCACCCGATTTATTTGTTTTGCTAAAATAATATATAAAATAAATTCTCCTGCTCAACACCTGGTTTTAACTCGTGCCCTCCTGCAGCCTGGATAACACTATGGGGCCGGTGGCTGAAATGGCGACTGTGTGTTTGAGGGATGCTGCTCCCCAGGGACACACAGGGGATGTCCCCCTCTGTCCTGCCAGCATCTGCTCTCACACCTGCCTGCGAGTGTGCCAGTGAGACAGTCACTACGGAGGGATTAAATTAGCAAAGACATCATTAGGGGTAACTGCGACCGTTTACCAGTTGGGTGGAGTGAAGGAAGACGAACTTTGTTTCTGCCCATGAGGAGAGGGGCCACCAGCATCCCTCTTGGCTCACGAGCTCTCTTTAAATCCCATTTGCAGCTAGGAAAACTATATGGATGTCTGTCAGTGATGCACCACACTTTCCCTTTCATATTTTGGTGCTTGCCTCACGTTCATCTCCCTCCAGCCATGGGGCTGGCTGAGATGTCCCCCAGCTGCCCACCAGAACCAGATATGGGTCAAAAAGGAGACGGCCATCAGTATCTTTAACAAACCAGGAGCTGAAAACCGGGGCTGGTTACACCTCTGCCCGCTTCTAGCTGGGCAGGTGCCCTTCAGCATCAGGGAGCAGATAACACTTAGACCACCACTCCTCCAAAAAAAACCAACCCTAGGGCTGGTTATAATTTAATCGTGCTCCCGCAGTAGCTGCAAACCTGCATGGTGCTTGGGAAACATCCTTTTTTTTCATGGGAAAGGGAGATGGACGGTGCCATGGCCCAGTCTCGGGGAGGAGGGCGCGGGGAAGTGCAGCCTCTTCCTGCGCATGACGCAAGACCTGCTGCTCCGACTGTCAGCATCCCCCCGGCATGTTCGCTTGGAGTAGAAACAGAGATTTATTTTAATGACTCATTAAAGCCTAATTGCATTCAGGCAGCAATACAGAGAGAGGAGCCTCCCACGTGCGGCAGTACTACAGTCAGGAGGGCTCTCAAAGCCTCCCCGAAAGCGCAAGGCAGACAGACTGTCTCTTTTTGGTGGGGCCAGACAGCAGGGCCAGGTGCCGGCTCTGGAGCAGTGTGGCATCGTGGTTGGGATTCATAAAAACAACCCAGAAAAGTCTCTGTTCTTCTCTTCATTTGCCTCCGTCTGCCCCATGCGACGGCCACCGCCGGCTGCTCGTCCCAGAGCTCCAGGAAGGAGGCATGACCTGCCCTGGAGCTTGGATGCCCACCTCCAGAGCATCAGGCCGGCAGCTATTTCAGGAGGTGGCCATCTCCTAGCCTTAAGGACATGCGGGCTTTTAACTCCCCTGTGCTTTTAAGGACCCCGTAACGGGAGTGGGGAGCTCAGCAGGGTGGGATTTGTGTGGGAGCCACTGTGCGTCACCCCGGCAGGGAGCTGGACACAGCACAGGGAAGGGACGAGCTGCCCCTTCCATCTCAGGAGCACCCTGGGTGGTGGAAACAAGGAGGTCATGCTAAAAACCAGCCAGCTTGGAGGTGAACCAGCCAAAACCCCGCCACCTGCAGTCCAGGTACCCCCTTGCCACTGACACCACCCATGAGGAGCTCCAGGGTCTGCCTCCTCTGCTTTTTTGGGTGCCCCAGCTGGCTCTGCCCACGTACCTCATCCTTCCCAACAGGATGCAGACCCAGTGACAGCCACGTCACCCGTGGGGACGGAAGCTTACAGCCACCCTGACCCCTAGGGATCCCCATCCCCATCACGCACACTGGGCACTGGGGGTTAAAGCCTTGCTGGCGACTGCTGCCTCTCCCTGGCGTCGTTCCACCAAAGCTGGCAGGGATCTGGCCCCGTTTGCTCCCGCCGCTTTCGGTAGCACTCAGCCCTCCTGCTAATTGCTTCAATTAGCAGAGGGAAATTTTTTTCCAAAGGTTTCACTGCCTCGCTCCTCGTGTTGCCTTCAGTCCTGAGCCGAGCGGGTGTAAAACCCTGCCACCGGGGATGGGTTATGTGAGCACATCTCCCCTGCCAGGGGGTCTGGGCAGGGAAGCCCGTCCTGCCCTTCTCCACCCGCACAGCCAGTGTGGATCAGTCTTTGCCAAACTGCAGCTTCCCCCTCCCAGAAAGCTGTCTCAGGCAGGCACGAGAAAGCCATGGGCCCCCTTTCCCGCTCCGCAATTCGGATGCCCGCAGTACCCACAACGATCCTGACCCAGTGCCGTAGGAGGACAGCCTGCACAGGGACAGCCACCCCACGGGACAGGCACAGGTCCCCAGCCGCAGCTCTGCTTTCCAAGCCAACAGCAATTCATCCCTCCTGGACAACCCATCCAGTGAGATCCTGGACCACAGCCCGCAGGCTCCACAGACCCAGGGAAAGCCAGAGCTGTGCATTGCGACGGGCCAACGCAGGGGCACAGCGCCCAACCCCAGCCCCGCTGTTTGGGGTAAATCCAAGCGGAGTCACTCGGATGAGGTCCAGGAGTGACTTTTCCATAAAGCCATGGGAAAATCTCACCCACGGTTGCTTTACGGGACCACTCACACTCCTTTTACCCACTGCATCCCAGCCAGGGCGAAGAGGCGCAATGCAACCAGGCATGGACGGGTCGGCTCTGCAGAGCTAAACTCTTTGCTGGATTTCAAACCAGCTATTTTTTTTCAGCTATTTTTTTTCCAGTTGACTTATCACACGGCAGGGATACAGGCTCATCCATCGCTCAAGGTGCTCCACCTCACCCAGCCCGTACTGCCCGGTCAGGCAGGAGCAGGGCCGGCCGGGATGGTCACGCACACACCATCACATGTGCCCAGCAAGAAGGAAAACCCGCCATGAAGTCTCCTAATGTCTCCTGCAAATGAAGTGTGAAACGCGCTTTCAAGAAAACAAGAGTAACGGAGCCTCAATAAATATTTCATCCTGGTGGGAAAGCAGCGACGGGGAAGGTCGGGCGGGCAGAGACGCCAGGAGGGATGGGGGGCAGTGGGGATGGAGGTTGGAGGGGGAGAAGGGGGAGGCAGCCGAGGCAGGGAACAACAGGAACACCATGGCCTGACCTTATTTCTGTTTGCCGCTTGCCCTGCGGGCTACCAGGTTTGAGGCATCACCACACAGCAGACCCCGGAAAGGGGAGCACCCCTTTCATGCACTTCCGTTCGTACCCGTGGCTAAGGTGGGTGATCCTGCTCCAGCCAGGGGCCAAGCTCCTCCGAACACCCTGTCCTAACACTTCCCAGCAGACAAGCAGCTGCCTGGGCCTCCCGTTGGTCCACGCACCCAAAATGCTCCCACGCAAAATGTCTGGAGGATGCTCGGCGTTTCTCCGGAGGGGAGGGTTTGCCAAGTGGAAAATCCTCCACACCCGATTTCCAGCCCATTAAGGATCTTTGGGGCAGGAGCAGAGCGGGGCCGGGCTGCCTCACCTAAGCTGGACTCTGGAGCCGGCTGCCCCCAGGCCTGCGGTTGGGCTGAAATCCAGCGCTTTGGAAAGACACTGGAAAGGATCTCACATCCCAGTGGAGACAGTGCTGGAATGGGATCGGACTCACTGATCCGATGTTCACCGCAATATTGGGAACAGCAGCCTACTGTTCCCTCTTGGCTTCTCAACAGGTGAAAAAACCCTTCCTAGAAAAAGCCTTTCCTCCCCCCTCCCTGGCAAAGCCCAGGTTAGAGCCCATCGGATCCTGCAGGGAAAACACCGAATGCCAACCAGCAGCCCCAGTACACCCAGTGCCCCAAAACGGCATCACAGGGAAACTCTGTGCCTCGGACGAGCGAGGGGCAAGGCTGGGGGAGGGGAAAAAAAAGCCCCAGTAATACAAGCCTCCGTCGGGGTGGAATATTCCACCACACCTTAGAAAATCTCTGCTGGAGAGACAATCAATAGCACGCAAACAAAATCCAGCTGAAAACACTAAATGTTTCCACATGCCCTTTTGGAGGGAATAAAATCCTCCAGGATAACCTTAGGAGAAAACAAAAGCCAGGCGAATGACTTGAGCGCAGGTCTCCTTTAATTACCGCAGCACGGTGAGAGATAAAACAGAGAGCCTTCGGAATAAACAAAAGGATTTGATTTCCTCCACTTCAGCAAAGGCAGCCACCATTTCCGTGGAGAGGTTTGGCAGCGAGGTTGGGGATTTGTTGGGCCGTCACGTCCTTGCCAAATGGCGAGGCTTTGGGCTCCCAACGAGGGAGCAAGAGGCTGAGCCCGGGGCTTGGGACTTTCAAAACTTCACCCGGCTGCAAAGAAGTAGGGTTTAGAGATGGGCAAACTCAGTCCTACCCACCTGAGCAGCCAGAAGAGTTAACGGTGACTTAAAGAACCCAGCTGAACGCAAAGTTGGACCACGTAACCCTGAGAAAATAAGTCAGGACCTTGCAGGGAACCACAACCCCGGAGCTTCGCCCGGACGAGGCCGTGGCGGAGGGGCTCAGCGCAGCCCCGGGATGCTGGGAGCAGGATGCCGGGAGCATCCCGCCCGGGCATCCCAGCCTGTCCTGCCCGCAGCCCCCCCCCCGCCCGCGCTCCTCTTCCCACCGCAGCCTCAAATTCAAGCGAAAGCCCGTCCCTGGCCCCGACCCCTCTGCGAAGCTGCGGTGCCCGGGGAGGGGAAGAGGGCAGCGGGATGCC